>JAQQPU010000101.1:0-21795 GCA_029168905.1 Artemia sp. Kazakhstan ARC1039 | reverse complement strand
CTACCGTTTTAAGCCCAGGAAAATCAGAATCATTAAAACAAATTTCACTTAATGCTGTAAGTGATGCTTAAAAAGAAATGCTTAACTGGTCTTGTAGCTACAGGGAAACTCCAAAACACCAATTTTACCGAGTGTTTCCTAGGGAGTACCTTATTTTACTTTATTATACCAATTTTACCTAATTTTACCAATTTTACCAATTTTACTTACCGATTTTTTTATTTTACGGTAATTTTACAACACTAGTAACACTAAACTTGATGAACCTTATATATTTGGAAGAATTATAATAAGCTGATTCTTTTGATGTATGTATATTTTTATATCCATTATTGTAATCGATCCGGTTAAATAGTTGATTTTTCTTTGACTAGTGTAAGTAATTTGAGTGTGTTTAAATATGATTTTATGGTTCTATTTATTGTCATTGGCATCGAGTGAAAACCCTTCATGTTTTGTATATAAGTAGATATTAAATTTTTTTTGTGAAGAGTGCATATTTCTTCTTTTTCTCGCATGTATTTCTCTATCGTGTATTTCTTATGGTATGTACAGAGTGAACAGGTAAATCATTAAGATTATCATTACTAGAAGGTAATATGATTTTTGATACATTAGGGTACTAAATATAAGTTTAAATACACATTTATCTTAAACCATCCCTTAAAAGAATTTATAATTTAGTCACATAAAAAATGCAAAGGGTATTTTATCCTTGGCATCTTTGAGGAGTTATAAATAAAAAGCAATTATTTTTAAAATATTGATGTAAACTGAAGGAGATTAAAAGAATTTAGGATATCCTGTACAGTTAACAAAATTTACGATAAGTGGTGTTATTACCATCCTAATTTTTTTTTCGCGCAATGCTGTAAAGAATTTTGAACTTCACATAAGAAAGTGTATTTTCCTTATTTCGCTTTTTTGACAATGAGAATTGTGACATTGGAATCGACATGATCGAAAGTTTTATAGAGGATAGTTACAATCCCTCATATTGAAGAACCAAAAAATGCCTTTTTACGTTTGAACCAGGTCCTTGAAGCATATCTTTTTTTCTTCTTCTTTTTTTCTTTGCTGCTAGAAGGGCACTGGAAAGTTGAGCATACCTATTTCAAAAAATTAAATCTCACTGAAGATTGAGACCTAGGCTACCGTAGTCATCGCTTCTTATCCTAACTATTGGACCATCACCGCTTAAATTTTACTGTATTTTTTGTAATCTTTGCTCTTTTCAATCGCTTCCATAGAGAAAATGAGTGTGTGTGTGTTTTGGGTGTTTGTGTGAGTTTGTGTTCACCCGGGGGAGACAGGGGGATTTGAATCAGGATGCTATGACATTCTTGTGTAAAACAATATCTAATGTTACGCACAATCCGAGGTGAAGCTAAGACTGGATCTTAGTGCCAGCAACATTTCATCATCAGTACTATTTTATTAACCAGACTTCTTTACATTTTTCTTTTTTCGTTTAATCCGGTGATTTCTTTCTACTTTAAGCACTTACTTTGGGAAAAGAAAGCCCCTTGGAATTGTCAACAATATTTCTTTGATTCTCTTTCAAATACTATGCTCGCTTTACATTTCAAACTTTTATTTTAACATCCAACTATAAATTTGTCTTCTCTTATCGAGCAAAATCAAGCTTCGTTCTTTTTCTTAAAGCAATTTGTAAATTTCTTTAAAACTAAGAAAACAAACAAAGTAATTGAATTGCAATTCAATAACTGTTGATTAGGGCTTTTCAGTTTAAAATCCAGGACTGAAGGAAAAATAGCGGCTAATTAAATGTGGGTTCAGGAACAATTCAGAAGTCCATGAAGAACATGGAAAGACATTAATAGAATTCAAATGGAACGGTATTCCAGTTTAAGTATATATTTTTGTAATAAACTAAATTTTCAATGAAGATGATTGCTGAAGAGCACAAAAACATTTTGTACTTTCAACCAAGTTTCAAACCAAAAATTTTCCAGACCCATTCCCATTTTAAGTTTTACAAAGGAAGATTAGTGTGTTAGAAATTCTCAAAGTTGTAAGCCACCAGTCCTATTGTTTCCATAGACATAAAATTTGTATGTCCTTACAAATTATTATTTATGTGCGATTCTTCTCTGCAAGTTCCATAGAATAGTGTCTTGTTTAAGCGTTACTTCCTTTTTATAGTTTTTCTACTTCAATTAAATAGTTCAGTGTGGCATCGCTTTTCTCTCTTATATATCCTAATTATTTCATAGCAGATATCTATTCTATTTTTATTTTACAAAACAGTTTCAATATAAATTTTGAAATTCCCATTCCCTTTTATTTCACAAGTTTTTAACTTGTTATTTTAACCCGGTGGTTTTACATTAAGAATGTTTTCACACATTCCATTCACTTAGTAAAAGTCCATAGCTGGCTAGTAGTAGTGCTAACCTCATTTAAGTTTTCTTTTATTGGAATCAGGTATAAATAACAAGCCCTTGCAACTAAAACTAAGGAGAAAAATTGATACTTAAAATGAACAGACTGTTCTGTAAATGATGGAGGCTGCCTTTTCCTCAACCTCTTTACGGTAGAGTTTTATAGTGCTTTGGAAAAGCTTCTTATTCCAATTGGGTTCAGCAGTTTTTCTTAAAGAATTTTAACAAACATACAAACTTTTACGCAAAGAGCGAGGGGTTAAGGAGGGGTAGTTCCTCCTTAAACCCTTACAAATATTTACAAATATTTTCTTTTGTACTAAATATGAGCTTTCAGCAATTAATATCATTATGCATCAAACATTCAGTTTAATTTACTATTTCTTTTTAAAGTTGTTCAAGACGATTATAGTTTCACTACAAACAAGAGTTTGGATACTGTCCCCTTCCTTAACTGTAAATAAAAACCAAAAGCCTACTGCGTCATCGGCGCTTAACTTAAAATGAGTTATATTACAGATATTTTTTTTTCCAGTTCTTACAGCATTGAAAATAAAAATTAAATTACAGTGAAATAAATTCTTGAAGTGATGGATCTTTCAACAATTAATATCATTATACATCAAATATTTAATTTGATGCTGTTTGTATTTTCCAAGACTGTTCAAGACGCATACTGCTTTCAGCTAAAGCGTCAATGACGCAGTAATTTTTAGAGTTTTACAGTGAGAGATGGAGGCGATACCCAAACTCTAGTTTGTAGTGATTTTTGTTCGTTTTAAGCTTGATTTGCATATTCAATTTAAGTTTCACTCGTTTTAAGATTTATCTAATCATTTACATTAATATCTATTGTATTTTTGTTTGCGTTGATTGTTTATTTAATTTCTGTTCGTTTTAAGTTTCATTTCATTTCCACACGGGGTGGAACGGGGTACCAAGTTTAAAATGATTTTTATTAATTAGAAGGAGTCAATATAAAAGACTACAAAATTTCATAAAAGTACCTTGTATTGTTGTAAAAAAAAGTTTCGCACTCATTTTGTAAGAAGTGAACACAATTATTATTTATTTAATTAAAATATAAAAGAGTGTCAAATACCCCGTTCCGCCCCGTATCCGTGGCAGAACAGGGGGGTAGTTAAAACAGTATATCTAACTAAGTAAAACTGTTTTTTGGCTTTTTATTTATTTTGATTAAGGGAACAACTCTCTTTTAAACATATTCTTTCATCGAATTAATCTGATTATGATTAATTAAATTAATTAATGAATCTGATTAATAGAAATAATTTGGCTTTTTTCCATTTTGCTTAATTCAACAAAGCTAGTTTAAACATATTCTTTCATGAAATTAACCTCGTTCTGAATTACAAAATTCACATACAAGGATAGCTTCATCGTCCACGCTATCGATTCCTGCACAGGAATTGTGAGCCTATTTCTTACATATGGAACAGGCAACCCAACCCTCAGTTGACCTTGAGTAAAACTCACAACAATATAAACATTCACAGTCGGAAAACTCGTCAGGATCAATGCCGTAAGTTTCAGGTTGTTTCTTTATCTTCTTGTTTTTTTTTCTTGGCACTTTTTCACTCTTATTTAGGCACTTTCCCTTTGTTTTTAGAGTTTCCGTTTTGTTTTTTTTTCTTAAAAAGTATCTTCAGTGTTCTTTCTGTCTTGGCAGTCTCCTTTTTTTTTTGCTTTTATAGCATCCTCTAACTCATTTTTGTATGGTGAATCAATTATAACTGCAGTATTCCCCCTCCTTCGATTCGTCCTTTTTGCACTTCCTCTGACTTTTGGAATAGGAATTAAATTTTTAGGTGAAACAATAAATGCAGTTAAAGAGTCATTCATGTCAGTTTTCATCCAAGAGCATCCAGGAGTAGCATTGTCATCCATATTAAATTGAACCTTTTTAGCTAGGGTACCATTAACACCAACGGTAGGGCCAGCAACTGTAACATCTTCACCCCTTTCACTACAAGTGTGGGGATTTTCTACAAGTGTGGGGAAGACATGGCATGAATACAGAATTTCTCTGAGATGTGAAATTTTAGATAAAAATGAGTATATTGATTCTGCTTTGGCCCTCCACCTTGTTGAAAATTCAGATCATGTTGTTGACGAGGCAACTTTAATATTTGAAGCAAATGGCTTCCTGCATTCTTTTAGAAAGTCAATTGAAATTAAAAAAATATACCCAATAGAGATCATACTTTAAATAGAGATAATAGAGATATTCTTAAAAACCCAATTTACAATAGCTTAAAATTAAAGGTTTCAAACAATATTTTTTTTCAGTTTAGATTAAGATAATCTCACCAAACTCTTAATGAAAATTAAGTCAGTAGTCAAGCTAAGTCAATCACTAAGCAAACAATTCTTTCCCAATGTAATCTGTGAATAGTCTTCCATTTATTCTGGCTTGTTTTTTTTTTTGTTTTGTATGATTCAGTCTTTCTTCTGCTCAGTTAGGGCTAAACCAAAAGGTTAGGTTCCCTTCTTTTTGTTTTAGCACTGAAGACGGATGGGCGGAAGTTCCTGACGAAATATCTACCTCTATCATTTTTGCTCCTTTTTTGGCTGGCTAATATTACCCTCAGTTTTCTCGGCTATTTAATTTTTTTTATATGTATAGCAGACAATTCTTGCCCAATGTAATTTGTGAATAGTCAGGTTCCCTTCTTTTTGTTTTAGCACTGAAGACGGATGGGCGGAAGTCCCTGACGAAATATCTACCTCTATCAATTTTGTTTCTTTTTTTGTTGGCTGATAATACCCTCAATTTTCTCGGCTATTTAATTTATTTTATCATATATATAGCAGACAATTCTTGCCCAATGTAATCTGTGAATACTCTTTCATTTATTCTGGCTTGGTCTTTTGCTTTGTGTGATTCAGTCTTTCTTCTGCTCAGTTAGAGCTAATTCAAAAGGTTAGGTTTTCATCTTTTTGTTTTAGCACTGAAGACGGCTGGGCGGAAGTCCCTGACGAAATATCTACCTCTGTCATTTTAGCTTCTGTTTTTTTTTTGTTTTTTTTTTGCTGGCTGATATTACCCTCTTTTTCTCGGCTATTTAATTCTTTTTTGTCATATTTATAGTAGATAATTCTTGCCTAATGTAGGTTCAGTCTTTCTTCTGCTCAGTTAGAGCTAAGTCAAAAGGTTAGGTTTCCTTCATTTTGTTTTAGCACTGAAAATGGGTGGGCGGAAGTCCCTGACGAAATATATACCTCTATCATTTTCGCTTCTGGGTTTTTCTTTTTGCTGGCTGATATTACCCACATTTTTCTCGGCTATTTAATTCTTTTTTGTCATATGTATAGCTGACAATTCTTGCCTAATGTAATTTGTGAACACTCTTTCATTTATTCTGGCTCGGTTTTTTGGTTTGTGTGATTCAGTCTTTCTTCTGCTCAGTTAGAGCTAATTCAAAAGGTTAGATGTCCTTCTTTTTGTTTTAACACTGAATACGGCTGGGCGGAAGTCACTGACGAAATATCTACCTCTATCATTTTCGCTTCTGTTTTTTTTTTTTTTGCTGGCTGATATTACCCTCATTTTTCCCGGCTATTTATTTTTTTTTGTCGTATGTGAATCCTGTTTGTAGCCCTTTCTGTGTTTAACAGTTCACAGAACTAGTGTAATTTTATTTCAGCTAATATTTTACCATTTTAAAATTATAGTTACTTGTAATATAATACACTTTGCCGTTCTGATAACAAGAGACCTGAGTCAGACAGATGGCCTTTAAACAGGGGAACAGCTAAACACAAAACAAAATCATGTTCAATCCTATTACTGCCAGACTCTTCGCGCTTTTTTGCTCTGAAAATTGCAAGACGTCGTAAAATATGTCAGTAAAATATGCAAGATACCGGTAAAATACGTAAAATACCGGTAAAATTGCAAGTTACGTAAAATACGTAGATTACGTAAAATATGTAAAATAAGGGTTTTACGGGGGTCTGTAAAATGACGGTAAAATACTGAAAATACCCAATTTTACCGTGACCAATTTTACCAGTTAAAAAACTAAGTGCTACCCGTCAAAAGTTACGAGCCTGAGAAAATTTGCCTGATTTTAAAATAGGGGAAACATCCCGTAAAATTCAAGGGATCTGGATGAAAATCTCACCATCATATTCAGCGTACCTGACAACCCCACTGTGGAAGCATCAGGCTCCTTTAGACTAAAATGTGGATTTGTACTATCTTTGCCAGAAGACAGATCACGGATGCGTGTTTATTTGTTTTTTCGTTTTTTTCCACAGGGGTAATCGTATTAAAATAATGGTCCTAGAAGATCGGGAGAGGGTGAACTCAAACTAAAATTGAAAGTTCTAGTGCCTTTTTTAAGTGACAAAAAATGTTCGTGGGCACCTGACCCCCCCCCCCTCTCCCACGCCCATTTAATTCCCAAAGTTGCCTGATCAAAATTTTGAGATAACCATTTTATTAAGTATGGTTGAAAGATCAAATAACTATGTATTTAGGGGTACAATAACCCCCAACAGTCCGTGGGAAGAGGGCTGTAAGTACTGAAATTTGTTCATTGTTTACGCCAAGCATTTGTCGTTGTGAAGTATACAGACATTTAAAGAGCAAGGTATTGAGGAGGGGCGACCCTTCATTACGGAATAATTTCTGTCCATTTTGAGTTTTAATGTGGCTCCTTACTTCCCGTTAATAAAACTTGTTTTTTTAAGTTTAATTTCTGTTTAAGGAAAAAGAAAAAACACACTCTTCACAAACGAAAAATATGCAACATCAACTGACATCCAAAAGGTTAAACGAATTTACTCAGCATCAATAACAATGAATAAAACTATATAATCCCATTTTAACACGCAAAATAACTTTATTTGATCTAATCCTGCTTAAAGGAAAATCAAAAGTTTACCAGATCGGTTACACAATCGGATTTAAATTTTTTAATTTTTTCCTAAATTTCAAAGATAGCCTACCACCTTCAGATATAATTGTTTCTGAGTCATATTCAAGTGTGGAGGAAATATTTATATAAAGGAAAAAAAAAAAAAACAGAACTGATTTGTTGGCGTTCTGTCGCGGAGAAAAACCACCAGACAATAAGAAAAAGCATGTGGAACAAATAATGAACCGTAAAACTGACCCTAAGTGCATTTCTCAAATTAACAAATTTACCTTCAAAGCACTCTTGTAGAGTATCTTAACTGCTATTGTAGCTTTAATGTTAACTGGATAGATCAAACGGGACCCAAAGATATGTTAATGAAACTGTAGATATTTTTGTTTTCAGTAAAGTGCAAATAATGTTCTGGTCTTGAGAAGGCATGGGGTCTGTCAGCATTACTCATGTTAATTTTTGCTCGTTTTTAGTTTGAATTGGTTATTTATAGTAATTTCTATTCATTTTGAGTTTCATTTATTTATTGACGGTGATTCGTGATAGCTTTACGCTTGGAAGGAAATTTTGGCTTTATTTCGGCTCATTTTTGGCTTGTTAGAGCTCTTTACTTTTCTTTTGAAAACTTAATTTGTGGGAAAATTTTAAATTAATTTATCTTTGTTTTTATTGAAATAGTCTTTTTCATAGAAATTTTTTGATTTTTTATCTTTTCGGTTTTTTTCCCACAAGAATGCAAAGTTTGGCTTGCCATTTGTATTTTGGAAATTTGTATTTCTAATTTTAATCCCTGACACAAACAGTAATGGTTAATTTAAGTCTATAGCTCAGTAATATAGTGTCAATCTAAGGTAGCAGGCAGATCAGACATTACTGTGTCAATGTAAGGTAGCAGACAGATAGGACATTACTGTGTCAATCTAAGGTATCAGGCAGATAAGACATTACTGTTTCAATCTAAGGAAGAGGGCAAATAGGTTATTATTGTGTTAATTAAAGGAAGAAAACAGATAGGACATTACTGTGTCAATCTAAGAGAACAGACAGATATGACATTACTGTGTCAATATAAGGTAGCAGACAGGTAGGACATTACTGTGTCAATTAAAGGTAGCGGGCCCATGGGCAATCCATACAAGCGGGCCTATATTTCAAGCGGGAAGTCCCCCCACCATACGACAAGACACATACCCCCCCATACATGACATGCACATACTCTACCATACAAGCGGACATTACCCATACCATACAACAACAGACAGAAATTGATGTTTTATTATTTATTGTATTGGCTTTTAATTTGATGTTTTTTTGTATGGATTTTTATGTCTATGGATGTATGGATGTTTTATTGTTCATTTTATTGGTGTTTTATTTGATGTTTTATTGTAAGGATATATGGACGCTACTGTGCGGATGGTTGTGCATGGAAGTATGGCTCTTTTATTGTTTATTGTATTGGTGCTTAGTTGATGTTTTATTGTATGGATTTTTATGTGTATGGAAGTTTTATAGTTTATTGTATTGGTGTTTTATTTGATGTTTTATTGTATGGATTTTATGTGTATGGATCTTTGGATGTCTTATTGTTCATTGTATTAGTGTTTAATTTGATGTTTTATTGTATGATTTCCTACGGTAAAAGAATGACACGTTACTTGACTGAGCCAACAAGCCATTGAAAATATTATGATTTTAGAAATACATTCAATGTATTGTTTCCGAGACATTGGCCAATTGATGTTAAGCGTCACAATATCATAACAAGTTATTTGCACATTCGATTTATCAATTGGATTTTTGGTAGGTGTTAACAGTGATCTGTATCAGGGCATCATTTATGGCATCATCCTGAGAATATGCATACCACGATGACATGAGATGCATACTGGACACACAATTTCTTCTGATTTTTGGGCCCCAAGTTCTCCCCCCTATCCCTCAACCCCATCCCTAAGCCCCCCTTGAAGTAGTGAAAAGGTGTCACCATCTATGCTCTTTAAATGTAAGAACCTCTGTGATTTTTTATTATGTGGCTGACTCCATAGTACTCTATGACTGATCATCGACACTAGTTTTTAAGACTTTTCTTTATATTTGGAAGTCTTGGTATCATGGACATTATATTAAAATGCTTTTCATCTCTTGAATCCGTGTGTATTAGGCTCAATTAAGATCAAAAGTACTTTTTTATTAATTTTTGATACTCATGAAATTAATATGTTTTTTCGTCTCTTGGATCCATGTGTCTAAGGTTGAATTGAGACTTTTCTTTATATTTGGAAGTTTTGCTACCACGGACATGAAATTAAAATATCTTTGTATTATAATTGATGGACGAGTTAAAATATCTTTCGTCTCTTGGATCAGTGTGCCTTAGTTTCAGTTAAGAGCAAAAGTGCTCTTTTATTAACTTTTGATACTCGCTCATCAATTAAAAGACTTAGAAATTACAAAGTAGTTGAGTTTGTTCTATGCAAATTTGATGGACGAAGAAATACTTTTGCATAGAATAAACTCAACTATTTGGTAAATTCCAAGCCTTTTAGTTGATGAGTGGGTATCAAAAATTAATTAGAAAGCACTTTATCATAGAACAAACTCAGCTACTTGGTAAATTCCATGTCTTTTAATTGCTGAGTGAGTATCAAATATTAATAAAAAAAACACTTTTGCTTACAACAAAATCAACTACTTGGTAAATTCCAAGTCTTTCAATTGATGAATGAGTATCAAAAATTACTTTTTGCATAGAACAAACTTAACTACTTGGTAAATTCCCAAGTCTTTCAATTGGTGAGTGAGTATAAAAAATTAATAAAAAAGCACTTTAGCATAGAACAAGCTCAGATACTGGGTAAATTCCAAGTATTATAATTGATGGACGAGTTAAAATATCTTTCGTCTCTTTGATCAGTGTGCCTTAGTTTCAGTTAAGAGCAAAAGTGCTCTTTTATTAACTTTTGATACTCGCTCATCAATTAAAAGACTTAGAAATTACAAAGTAGTTGAGTTTGTTCTATGCAAATTTGATGGACGAGGAAACACTTTTGCATAGAATAAACTCAACTATTTGGTAAATTCCAAGCCTTTTAGTTGATGAGTGGGTATCAAAAATTAATTAAAAAGCACTTTATCATAGAACAAACTCAGCTACTTGGTAAATTCCATGTCTTTTAATTGCTGAGTGAGTATCAAATATTAATAAAAAAAACACTTTTGCTTACAACAAAATCAACTACTTGGTAAATTCCATGTCTTTCAATTGATGAATGAGTATCAAAAATTACTTTTTGCACAGAACAAACTTAACTACTTGGTAAATTCCCAAGTCTTTCAATTGGTGAGTGAGTATAAAAAATTAATAAAAAAAGCACTTTAGCATAGAACAAGCTCAGATACTTGGTAAATTCCATGTCTTTTAATTGATGACTGTGTATCAAAATTAATAAGAAAGCAGTTTTGTGAACAAACTCAACTACTTGGTAAATTCTAAGTCTTTTAATTGATGGCTGAGTATCAAAAATTCATCAAAAAACACATTTGCATAGAACAAACTCAACTGCTTTGTAATTTCCAAGTCTTTTAATTGATGAGAGAGTATCAAAAGTTAATAAAAAAGCACTTTTGCTCTTAACTGAACCTAAGGTACACTGATCCAAGAGACGAAAGATATTTTAACTCGTCCATCAATTATAATACTTGGAATTTACCCAGTAGCTGAGTTTGTTCTATGCAAAAGTGTTTTTTGATTAATCTCTTATGCTCAGTCATCATTTAAAAGACTTGGAATTTACCAAGTAGGTGAATTCGTTCTATACAAATGTGTTTTCTTATTAATTTTTTATACTATTTCAACAATTAAGGGATTTGAAATTTACCAAGCAGTTGAGTTTGTTTTATGCAGAAGTGTTTTCTTATTAAAATTTTGATAGTCACTCATCAATTAGAGACATGGAATTTACATGGAATTGCTATTAAATAGCACTTTTACTTTTTTGTGACCTTGTTGTGAAATGTCCCGTCTTTTCCACTGTTGTACCGCCCTAATTCTACCATTAGGAGAGAATTTTGTTTTGAATTGTCTAAGAGCGTGTACGCTATTTTATTACCCGATTTTCGACCGGAAATGTAATTTCTGAGTAGGGTTTATTCAAAACCAAACGTCAGCTGGTCAGTATTTCTTTGGTGTTTCTTGTGAATAATTCGTAGTCAAACTATGAGTAAAAAGTGACAACAAACTTTGGATTTTTTCGGTGAAAATGCAGAAGAAAAATGAAGAAACTGGCAGTAGTGAGAGCGCTCAAAGTGTCGGGTTAGTGGAGATAAATTCCCCCACCTGTGACAGTCCTTCGGAAACAAGCGGAACAATAGTTGGCTCGGGTCAACATGAAAGTTTGGTCTGCATCCCTGAATCCCTTGCGGGTTCCAGTAGCAGTAGCAGTCAAGAACCTCTCTCAGATATCTCTATGACGCGTCACGACAAACCAGCTCAACCTATTCTTGAGAGATATCCGGCCTCCACTTCTAACGATAGGAAATTCAGTGCAAATTACTAAAAGACTTATAAATGCATTGAATACTCGAATAACTTGAATTTTGTGTTTTTGCTTTGCTTGCCGCCATTTCTCTATGGGGTTTACAAGGGCTGGAGAAACTGCTGGAAAGTGGAAAGACAGTTCTGCTCTATTAAAGGAATATGATGGTTCTGAAAGACACAGGCATTGTATGTCAGCATGGACAGGATTTAAGACAAATAGTGCTGATATTTCGAGATCTATAGCAAATGTCTCAATTCAATCCAGATCTCAAGAGTTTCAGGAATATAGAGATCATGTGATGTTCATTTTTCGCGCTATTTGCTTTCTTGGCCGCCAGGGTCCTGCTTTGAGCGGTCCTGATGAATAAAAAACATCTGCAAACCGGGGTAACTTTGTTGAATTGATGGAGAAAATGTCTAAAGGCACCGAAAATCGGAAGGCCCAGTTACAGCGCCGATATGGTCACTATTATAGTCATCAGTACCAAAATGACGCATTTAAACTGATAGGAAATTCTTTGCGCCAAGATATTATTTCAGAAGTAAAACCAGCTAATTACTTTTCTATTCTTGTCGACGAGACAAAAGATTCTAGAAAAGAACAATTAGCGATCCTGCTCAGGTACATAGGCTATCAAACGGAAAAGTAGTGGAGCGACCAATCGGCTGCTATCACATACACAAATTAGACGCCGAGAGCTTATCCACCTCGATTTATGAAACTATAGAGAAGTATGGTGTAGGTTTGATCCGATGTATAGCCCAATGTTATGACGGTGCATCCGTTATGAGTGGGGAATTTAACGGAGTTCAAGCAAAGTTTAGGGAGAAAGTACCTCATGCAGTTTATGTACACTGTCACGCCCATAGATTAGTTGGTTTTGACAGACTGCGTAAAAAATATTAGCGAACTCAGAATTTTTCCCATCATGCAGCAATACTCGTCATGCATTTTTCTCATCATGCAGAATCATGCAGCAATACTCGACACGAGCTATTTGTGGATCCCAGTGTATTAGCGGGAAAAAAGTGTTGGAGCTTGAGAGGAACGTTCAGACTCGCTGGTTTTACGCGGTCCGCTCTATTTCGAAGGTTAGGGCAAGATTTGATTGTATTGTTGCTGTGCTTGCCACAGTCTCTGATAGTTCCAACGGCGAGGCAGCGTTTGAGGCAAAAGGAAAATCAAGTCTGTCTCTTTTATGTCAACTTTGGACATAATGAAAAAAGTATTAGTCATTGTAAATTGTTTATCAGAGCAGCTTCAATCCGAAAGTTTGTTGATTTACAAGGCACTTGCACTGATTTCTGGGACATATGAGACGCTCCAAAAGCTAAGAAATGATAAATGGAATAACTTAATCAAATCCATTTCCGAATTCTTGGCTTTACACGATATCCAGGAATCGAAGTCTCCACAGTCTAAAACCAGTACTCGAAGAAATTGAAGTCAAGCCATTTCCTTTCGTCTCAAAGACTTTCTTTCAAACTCAATAACCGGTAAACGCAATACCAGTCAGCCAGCTCAATGAGACTCCGGTAAAATTCTGTACTTTGAGGTAATAGACCGTTTCACGAGTGAGATGGACCAACGTTTCATGCAAAATATGCCTCCGCTCGACACTTTATCTACCTTCGACCCCTTAAGTTCGTATTTTCTCAAACTTTCGAAAGTGGAAAGGTTTGTGTGTCATTATCAAGGGATTTTCAATGTCGATGACCATGCCGTGGTCATTGCAAGCTTTCTTCTTGCAAAGCTGTATCTGTCAAAAAGTGATATTTCAAAGATGGATAAAAATAAAATCTTTTGCTCCCCCCCTACATTTTCGTGAATTGGCACCACTGAGCGGAAATACCTATAATATTGCTTATATATCCTTTTGAAAACCTGCATTCATACAGTTTTTTTGATTAATTGAAAATCCCCCTAAGCGTCCCCTATAATTTCCACCTTAATACCCTTAGTGGCATTAGTTACAGTAACTGTTGTAGCAATATTAATAGTATAGGTATTGCCTTTTGGTGATTTGAACATCATTCTCATCAAGTTCTGGCAGTTCCAACTTAACACAGTTAGCCATTGGTTTGACACTGCTGATATATCCTTTTGATAATCTGTATATTCATATACTTTTATGATTTTCCTCTTAATGCTCTTAGCTTAACAATTAGTTGCAATAGAGGTAGTAGTTGAAGTAGCAGCAGTAGTAGTAGGTAAATGCAGCAGCGGTAGTAGCATTAGTAATATCCTCCACATATTGTCTTTTTTTCAATTGAACTTCCCCTTTAAGAATTTTCTGAAAGTTCCAATTTAATGCTCAAATCCATTCTTGAGATTTGCTCTTTTGACAATTAGTCCAGTAAATCTACGAAACTCTGGGACAAAATTTCAATATAAAAGATTTTTACCACCATCTTATGTAGAAAAGAATTCTGTACAACATATCAAAAGTCCCCAAACACCCCCTTGGCGGACAGGGTAAAAAACAAGGAGAAAGGGGGGAATTGGAAAAATTCAGGGGCAGATTTATTGTGCGCTCGAATTTCACGTCTGCTCTTTTTCTGCGCGGAGAACTCGAAAAAAGAAAGTTATATTGTTTTACCGCTGAACTTGGTTCGACTTCCCCCTTTAGCGGGGAACGGGGAAAACACTATCCTCGGGAGTTGTGCGATATGGCTGGTCAAATTGTTGCCCCCAAGGTTTTTTGACTCAATGATTTGAAAAAATCTGGTATTAGATTCGTATCTTGCTTTTCTGAAGTGTTTTCACCGTAGGGGGGACAATGCATCGGGCCTTCGGAACACGTCGACAGATATACTTCGACTATATAATAGAAACATAAGACAAAACTAAATGTAAAAAATTAAACAAATCACGCAACTTCAGTAATCACAGCAAAATATAATTATATAATGAACTAAAAAGGAAAAGATCAACGGTTTGTACTAAACATCATCTTCTTCATCGTTATCAACAAAAATATCTTTATTGGAATACGCAATCCCTTGGCAGTCTTTGCAAGCAAGTGTGCAAGGCAATGCATTTTTCGGTAACTACAGTGTGAACTGTCACAGTTGGAACGCATGCAGTTGCAAGGAATCAATTTTAGCAGATGAGGTGGAGTAAGTCCGATGCCTGCCATGGTCGGAGTGAGGCGTCCGTCACGTAATCACCAACCCCAGTCTTTCGGGTTGAGTTCTGACGCAGCATTACGCCATTCTATTACCTGATAGAAGACTCTATAAGAATGAAAGTTCACAGCCGATGGAGTTGGTGAAAGTCTCTCTGGGTTCGCAACAGTTGATGTCTTTGAACTGTTCAGTTTTTTAAAGAAAAACCCTGTACCTAGCTTTGCTGACACCCTCCCCTTTCTCAGCCTTGTAGAAACACAGAAAAATATTTTCACCGGAATGCTGGACTTCTTCATTCGTAGAGCGCGGATTAAGGAATAAATCGCATTTATTCCTAAATTCTTGATGGCTTTTCGGGAATGGCAGGACAGCCTGCTTTCCTATTCAAAACAAACCGGACGTCGTATCGCAACCAAGAAAAGCGTGATCAAAAAGAATATAGTGACAAACCTGTTCCAGCGATCTTTTGATAAAGTTGATGTCCCAGTATTTAGTTGACAGCGCTCTTGACTTGGTACTGGTTTCAAAGTAGAGATCCCTGGCTTCCGGAGGCAGGTGATGGAGGAGAATGATCAATGAATCAGTGTCGTTTCCAACTACTGCGGTTACCCTTCCCTTGGCCGCGTTAACAGCTGTTAATGCAATCAGAGAGTCTGTATCTCTTTCTGCACGAAGGACAGTGAGGCTGTCTTGGACAAGCATCTTACCAATAGCTCGAATAATGTTATGCTTATTGTTGGGATTTTGCAATAAGTCTTCCTTCTTCCTTTGAAGCTTCATACTCAGTGTGAAAGCTAGGTGACATATTTAGTAGACGGACCTGAAGTTTAGCCATCAAAGGCAACGGAAGCAGTCGGATACTTCTGTGTCACGAATAAAACGTAACTGTTGCAAATCTGTTCAAAAGTGTTTCATATTTTAATGGAATATGCTGAAGCGGCAATCTACCATCGATCACGTATTTTTCCGACTCTTTTGATAGGACATTCACAGGTTCTGCATTTGCTAATTTTCAAGCAGCTTTCGCTAGTTTCGATTTATCCGGCTGTTGCGGCAGGCTTGACGACTCGAAAAGGGCAGAAGTATAGCCGGAGAGCTCGAATGTGAGTGTTTCTTCCATATCCCCTCCGGCTGTTGTTGTCGCTGCTGCAAGGCGTCGGAACAGAAGACTTGTGTCAATTTGCATGTCTTCACCGTCAGCTTTGGAAGTGTTGCCTTGATAGGCAATCGTAATCACTTTGCTTTTGCCCTTGAAGATGTAGCGATCGGCATCGACGTCGTCCGTTGACTTCAGAGTTTCTTTTTCTATCGCCTTTGCTGCATCCGTATTGACATCCCTTCTAGCTGTCATACTATTCGATATATTGCGCAATTGAGTGCAGCTGTCGCACGGACAGGACTGCGTATAAAAGCTACTAAAGCCTTTATGCCCTTTCTATCTCTTTCTATCCGAGCTGGTCTGGCAGAAACGTGCTGGTCAGATGACACGTACTCAATGCCGGTGAGTGACAGCATTAGGGACCGGTGAGCTCATTAATTTCAGCTCGCACTGGCGTTGACATTGTCCAGATCAACCTTTGCGTCTCACTCATTCTATTTCCTCTCGTGAGTCCCGTGCTTGTTTTCAGCGACCTCATCAGTGCTTGATGAATTACTAAGTCGGGAGTGAGCCCAGCCGAAAATTTATCGCTTCTTCGAATGAAAAACATCCCATCCACGACGTCTTTATACAGCTTCTGGTTACTTGCTTTCAGCTCTCCTATTTGCTGAAGAAATATTCTCACCGATTTCGTATACAGGTAGTGGCCTGAGCTGCAAAGTAAGAGAGCATCTCAGAAAGTGCTTAAAGATACTGCATCCAGCTTCCGGTCCGTTCTGCCCTGGTGGCCTTCTTAAGCAATCCGAACATTTCAGAATGCTGAAGCCATATTTTTGCAGTCCTGTTGTTCTGCAGCGTGTCTTGAAACTCAATCATTCGCGTTTGGATTCGATGCACTACCTCTGCGTTGGATGCGTCTTCAAGGGTTAGTTCCTCATTCAGTAGAGCTTTACTGAATGTATGAGTCAGCCAGACTTCTGCAAAGTCTGGATGACTCATACGTATGTCATCTGTCCAGTTGAAACCATACGATTTGCAAATGAGAATGATCTGCAATGCTGGATCTATAAGCTCGAGCGCTCTCATGGCTTTTGAAACAGCCTTACCACTAAGGATATGCTTAATGGTGTAACCGGCATATAGGCATTCGAGCCCTTCTTTTATTCCTGTTCCCGTTATCAAGTGTCCCATCGCTCCAAGAAAGCTCATACGGCAATGGAGACCACCCATCATTGGAACTGCTGCCTTGATATGACTATCAGCAGGCTCAGCACTGATGATTTTCACCACTTTCATGTACAAAGGTTGGTCAAAAGTAACAACTGGTACCATTCCGTGATGGCGTTCTTTATTGGAGATAAAACATAAGGTCGTGTATACACAAGAAAGATAGGAGGGATTATAGTCGATCATAGGCAGAAAAACAATCGACGAAGCACCTTTGTATGACCCATGGTGAAATGATTGCATAAATCCACTCTATCCGACTCGTTTAGTGTTATGTATCCAGCTTGCATGCTAAAGTAGGTCAATGCCATCGATCTTGTCGTCGAAGGTGATGGTTGGGATGGGTTTGTACATTAGACTGTTCTTCTGTTGGCTTCTTTTGTAGAAGAAGCAAGGCACTTGTCCAACCTGCTGGAGTACTTCAAGGTTTACAACTGCTCTTGAGTTTATGATTGAAAATAAGGGTAGCCTTGGTGTGGCAGCAGCTAGCATGCCCATCCCATGGAAAGTACTTTTTCCGTCGATAGTGCAAATGTTGTGGTCGACATTGTCGCCAGTGAAATGGATAAAAGTTTTTGAAGTCATCCCTGGAAATTCTGCACCATGAGTTACTGCGGCAGAACGCTCGAATCGAAGCACTTCAGAGTAAAAAGTAGAAAAACATATCCTATTCAGTTGGTCGATGAGAAAACATGAACCAGATTGTTGGTGTTGGTGAACTCCAAGGTATACTTGTAAAGGAGCGAGCAAAGATTGGAGACGGCAAGCCTGCATTATTGCTTGACCGATTGAATCTACCAGTGGGTAGGTAATCTCCAGCAAACAGGAAAAGAGAAGCACCAGGGAATAGGATATTAAACTCTCATCAAAATAGTGTTAGAGGGTTTTAAAGCCGAGTTGATAGACCTTTGTCTACTCTTCAAATTCTTTACAGTCATCTGACTATCTTTTCCCTTTAGAGGATATATTGATTTCTCCCTCTTTTCCCTAGTAACTGGAAAACGGGAGGAATGGCTAATGACAGAGCAATCAAAGTGACATATTCATTCTTCTTGTACTGAGAAACCCCAGAAAACAAGTCTTGCAGACTGATGTACAGCATCTTTGTTTGTCCCTTCTTTTCCCCCTGTAAGTGGAGAAACGGGGGAACGACTTATTAAACAGCAATAAAAAAACGTATATTCGATATTTTTGAACCCAAGAGCATCAGGAACGCCATTCTCAGCATCAAAAACTACCGGTCGAAGATTTTCTAGTTTTCTCCTGGATTTTCCCCTTTCCCTTCGTTTTTTACCCTGTTCCGCCAAGGGGATTCCTGGGGACTATTGGTATGTTGTGACAGAATGTTTTTCTCTAAAAAATGGTGTATAAATTATTTATATTGCAATTTTGTCCCAGATCGTCGATTTTTTCCGTAGATTTACTGAACTAAATGTGCATGCACATAGCGTCTTTTGATTTAGTTCAAATTTCTCCTCGATATTTTAAATGTAGCACTGTGGTTGTAGTAGTAGTAATGGAGGTAGTAGCAGTGGTGGTAGTTGTAGTAGTGGTAGTAGGTTGAAAATGTTACCTCTTTGGTCAACTGATCATCCCTTATAATTTAATCACCTGTTCACAAACTTGGATGATTTTTTTTTTCAAATCGTAGTCTACATCTCAATGAAGAGCCAATTTTACTTCTAAATTCTAGTCAACTAGATAAAGTGCAGCCTGAAAACAACTCTGTAGCTTTTCCCGTTGATATTAACCGTTGATATCTCTTTGCATCAGCCTATGAAATTTCCACGGAGGAGGTTTCCGTGAGCGGGAGGGGTATATTTCATAGAGGGTGAGCTGGATTTACCGGCATTATTTGAAAAACGAAGAAAAATCATTCCATATATGAAGAGTTGCCGCCTCTTCAATACCTTGCTCTTTACGCTAAAGTTTGACTGTTTGTCCCAATTTTGTATGAGCGTTTACTGAAACACTGGGCCGTTTAATTAAAATAGGAAGCTTTTTTAAAAGTGCTAAAAGCTTTAGAGTAAAGAGCAAGGTATTGAGGAGTGGCAACCCTTCGTATACGGAATAAATCTACCAAAATTAATGAACAAATTTTGTATTAATTTGTCATGTATAGTGAGCCAAATTTGAACCTGCATTAGTTGTAAAACGTTCAGAAATTAAAAAAAAAAAAAAACAAGTTTTCTTAAATGAAAGTAAGGAGCGACATCAAAACTTAAAGCGAAAAGAAATTATTCCGCATATGAAAGGGGTTGTCCTCTCCTGAACGCCTCGCTCTTTACGCTGAAGTTTTTATTGTTTTAAAAAGTAGAGTTATGACAAAAAGTCAAACTTTAGCGCAAAGAGCAAGGTATTAAGGAGGGGACAGCCCCTTTCATGTTCGTTTTAAGTTTTAATGTCGCTCCTTACTTTCACTTCAAAAAACTTGTTTTTTTTTGTATATAATTTAGATAAGAGACAGATACAAAACCACCAACTATTTCATACTGTGCTCTTCAGGCTTCGCATCCGTGATCCCTATTTCATTTTGACCGTAAAACTTTTAGCGAGTGCTTGGAATATCTTATGATAATCAAAACAAAATTCCTTGGCATATATGTCTGTCACGCAAACAGCAAATTTATCGTCTAGAAGGAATATTTCTCGTCCAACATTTGATGATGAGGGGGATAAGTCGAATGTTTATTCCTAACACGAATACAATCACGAAATTTCCATTGCGTCATGTAAAATGTCAATATTTTTACTAAAATATTTGGAATAATGACATTTTAGGGATTTTTGTTACCAAGTCATCTTGTTAGACGAATAGGATTTTGGGAGGGGTATCTCGCAGTAAAATGATACACCCAGTAATTTACTCAAATTCCAAAGGTTTTGATTAATACTCACTGGATGACAAATAACCAAATTTTATGACTCGCTTTTGTATAGTAATTAATTTAAAAAAACTGTTTCCACAAAATATATTTTTTTTTTAAAAATTAAAGAACTCCATTAAACCAAAAATGAACAAAAATAGAATCAAATAATCTACCAGGCATACAAATACCACAAATCAGTATCAATAAATAAATGAAACCCAAAACAAACAGGATTCATGGTTGCAGCGGCAGCTGCAACCTAGTAAAGAGCGAACCACAGCCCATAGTAATCAAAATTGGAAAAACGAGTTTTCAGAAAAAACTGTCTAGTGAGAAAAAATTTCCATTTCACACTCAATCAGGAATGATAACTATTGTTTCGGTTAATCTTAGAAGTAAAAGTTTATTGCGAAAAGAAATATATGGTGATTTTGAAAAAGAGCCTGAAACCCCTTGAAAATGGCGTCAAATCGAAATATAAAATGCACCATTGGAATCAACATGTTCGAAAACCTTTAGTAGGATAATTACAGTCCCCCATCTTGAACACGAAGGAAAATGACTTTTTTGCATGGGTAGCACTGATCTCCCTTTTTTTCTTTCTTTTTTTTCTAGAAGGGCTAGGGGGTGGCCAGAGCATCATAGAGAGGTGTGTAATAGCTCATTCGAAAGGGAATTAAATTTGTAAGTGCCCTTTTTAAGTGACCAACAAGATTGGAGGGTAAATAGCCCTTCCTCCCTACAGGCCCCCTCCCCCCAACTAGTCCTATAAAAATTCTGAGATAGCCATTTTGTTTAACATAGTTCAAAGGTCCAATATATATGAACCTTTGATGATGATATGGCCCTAAATAGTCCTTGGGGAAGGGGGGTGTGTGGTATCGAGTAGAGAGGCCTCAGGAGGTCCGACGAGAACCACGTGGTTTATGGTTTTGTCAGTGAGAATTTGAAAAAACAGGAACTTTGTCACATTTATGTCTGTTTTCTTGGATGTTTTATGGATTTTGTCAGTGAGAATTTGAAAAAACAGGAACTTTCTCACATTTTTGTATGTGTTTATGGATTTTGTCAGAGAGAATTTGAAAAAACAGGAACTTTGTCACATTTATATCTGTTTTCTTGGATATTTTATGGATTTTGTCAGTGAGAATTTGAAAAACAGGAATTTTGTCACTTTCATGGATTATTGAGTCATTAATCAAATCGTTTCCGGGGAAAGTTAATGACACTTCCTTCCTGTTGTTGTTCGAGGCAAATGTTAATGACACTTCCTTTCTGTTGTTGTTCGAGACAAATGTTATGATCCTAAAATAGTATTTGTTGTTGTTGCTCGAGCCAAATGTTATGAGTTTCCGGGGAACAGTTAGATCACGTGTTTCCTTCTCAGTCAATCAGAGGGCTTGTTTACATAACAATTTGACCTTGAGATTTCGTATATAACGGGCATGCAATGCGATTCAATTATCAGAAAGTATTGTGACACAATGGATAGAACACTTGGAATTTTTGATGAGCTTGAAGCCTTGGCAGCCACAATTAGCAATGTAAGTGCATTTTTATTTTCAAATAAAATTGTTTTTCTTGGTCACCCTCTAGTATATTTAGGTAAGTGGGGGGGGGGGGGGGG
>JAQQPU010000100.1:125917-142949 GCA_029168905.1 Artemia sp. Kazakhstan ARC1039 | reverse complement strand
AAATGGGAAAAAAGTTGAGGGGCAGCGCGCCCCTCCCCGCCCCCTTGGGACGCCCCTATCTGCAATATATTCGGAACAGGTAAGGTTATTAACTTAAAACTTTCAGGGCCACTACTGCTACTGCTACTATTGCGTCTGGAAATGAGACTGGTTGTGACTACAACAGTGACTACTTCCAACTCCGACAACTTGTAACTGCAACTGCTTACAACTGCTACTACATCTAATTATAGCTTCTTTCAGGGATTGTCGACAGGGATGTTGAACTTTGAAACTTTAATGTTGAAAAAAAATGTCACTTCAATGTTTTGATACTTCGATGAAACTTTGACATTGAAAAAAAATGATGTCGAAAAGGGGGATGTTGAAAAACCTAAACTTTGCCAATACAAAAAAAATCAGAAATTGATTAAAAAAACTTTAAAATGAGAAATTTTTCAAAGAACACTAAACAGCCATTTTAAACTTAAGACTAGCATAAATGAATTCCTATAATAATTCTAACTCAAAATTACCAGAAATTCCTATATAAGAATAAATAAACCACAAACCAAACAGAAATAAAACAAAATCATAGCAAAACAAGCATTAAACAGGTACTAATATAAATGAGTGAATAAATCTTAAAAAGAATAAACCTTAAATTGAATATTCCAATCAAACTTAAAACGAACAAAAACCTCTACAGACAAGAGTTTTGCCCCCTTCTCTAAGTGTAAAATTCTAAAGCCTACTGGGTCATTTGCTATTTATTGACAACTTTCCAATGACTGTTCAATATACGTCTTGAATAGTAATTGGAAAGAACTAATAAAATTAAACTGAATATTTCACATATAATGATATTATTTACTGAAAGTTCAGCAGTTAAAGATTTTATTTCACTGTAATTTTTATTTCTATTTTTAATGGTGTAAGTACGAAAGAAAATATATGTAATATAATTCGTTTTCAGTAAAGCGCAAATGACGCAGTAGGCTTTAGAATTTACAGTTAGCGAAAGGGGCAGTAACAAAACTCTTGTTTGTTGGTTCGTTTTAAGTTTTATTTGAAAATTGGATTTAAATTTTACTGGTTTTAAGATTTATTTATTCATTGATATTAGCACCTGTTGTATGTCTTTTTGCTATGATTCTTTATCTAGTTTCTGTTTATTTTGGGTTACATTTACTTTTTAATAGTAATTTCAGGTGGTTTGGAGTTTGAATTATTATATGAATTTGCTTCTGCTTGTCTTAAGTTTCATATGGCTTTTTAATATTCTTGGAAAACTTTTATTCAGAAAGTTTTTTAAATTAATTTCTGTTTGTTTTTGATTGCCTAAGTTACAGATGTTTCAACATTCTCCATTTCAAAATCAGATTTTTTTTTTTAAATTTACTTTTTACCAAAGTATCAAAACATCAAAGTTATATTTTTTTCAACAGTAAGGTTTCAAAGTTCAACATCCCTCTCAACAATCACTGAAAGTAGTCACAATTAGATGTAGTAGCAGTTGTAAGCAGTCGCAGTTACAAGTTGTCGAAGTTGGAAGTAGTCACAGTTGCAGTTACAACCAGTCTCATTTGCAGACGCAATAGTAGCAGCAGTAGTAGTCGCCCTGAAAATTTCAGGTTAATATCCTTACCAGTTCCTAAGATACTTCAGAAAGCCTTTTTGATAATTTGGATACATATAGTTTCTTTTTATTTAGCTCAATACACCCCACAACGTCAAATATCTCTATCTCACTCTTTAAGATCTCTATCAGTTTAAGGAGAGAATGTAAAAGGGCAAGAGAGGAGGCTGCCCTTCCTTCCTTTTCAACATGCCTCCCGACATACCGTTAAAGTTTCAACTTAGCACCCTTAGCCGTTCCTTAGATATTGTTGTCACGCACTTTCGAAAACTCTCCAGCATATAGTGTGCTTTGATTTTGTTTGATGTCCCCCTCAACATTTTCTAAAAGTTTTACCTTAATATTCTTCTCCTTTCTGAAGACTCGGGATGAAACATACCCCCCCCCCCTTTCCCAATAACCAACCTTGTATATAACCAATGGACAACCTATATAACTTACAACACTTGTCTCAGGGGCTGTAAGGGTTAAGTCATCCCCGAAAGTATTTTATCAACTATTTGGAACAAGAGGTCCATTCCAAAATATTTTCTGAGGTATCTTTGGAGGGAGTATTTTCCTCAAAACACTCTGAAGGTTTAAACTTAAGGTCCTCAGCTGTTCTTGTGATAGTGCAGATACACCCTTTTGATAAAAAGGATGCACATAGTATCTTTAGATTTAGTTTAACATGCCCCTCAACAGTCCCCCAAAGTTTTACTTTAATTCCCTTAGCCTTACCTAATACCCAGCTTTTTGAACACACTTAGAACCAAAAATTCTTCCTTTTTCCTAATAATAAATCCAGCATGTAAAGAAGGGCAAATTGCAAAATTTAAACCCTTACCCTGGGGAAATGAGGGGTATTGCATCACCGAAGGTATAGTTACTAGACCATTTGACTGTTTTGGACAAAATCACTTTTTCAGGATTTTGATCAGTGATGAGAAGATGGAGCATCTAAAAATGGCAAGGAGGGCTGGTTATCCGCCGATAGCTCTTCAACATACTCTGAAATTCTCATTTTAATACCCTCAGCCGTTTCTTAGATATTGATGACACATACTTCTAACAATCAGCACGCACATATTGTGTTTTTGTATTTAGCACCCCCTCTCCAAAGCTGTGGGGGGTTATGTCATCCGCATAGGCATAGTTATTTAAGCTTTTGACTATTTTGAAAAAGAAATCCATTTCAAATTTTGATCGAGTATTTTTGGAGGGATTGCCTCTAAAAAGGCATGAAAAGAGGCTGGCGGCCCGCCAACCAGTTTTAAAAGCCTCCCCCCCCACATGTCTTGAATGTTTCAATTCGATATCCTCCCCGTTCTTAAAATATTGCAAATCCTCATTTTTGATAAACTGGATGCACACAGTCTCTTTTCATTTAATATAACGTACATTCAAGATTCTCTAAGGTTTCATCTTAATGCCCTTCCTTTTCGAATACACCCAGAATCAAATATTTCCCCTTTTCCTAATGATAAATCCTGCATGCAAACAAAGGACAAATTGCTTAATTTACAATCCTTGCCCCAGGGCTATGAAGGCATGCCATTCCTGGAAGTATACCTATTAGACCTTTTGACTAGTTTGAATAAAATGACAAATCAAGATATCGATACTTGTTGAGCCGATAGGGCACATAAAAAGAGCCAGTAGGGGATCTGGTTTCCTAAAATCTCTCTTTAGCATCACCTCAACATAACTTGAAATTTTCTACTTAATGCCCTCAGTCGTTCTCCAGATATTGCTGATATTCCCTTTTCACAACTACAAACACATGGAGTGTTTTGATTGTGTTCGGCATCCCTCTCAACATTTCCTTAAAGTTTCACCTTAATACCATAAGCCTTTTTGGAGACCAAGGATCAAATATGCCATATTTTCCAATAGAAATCATTATATGTTAACAATGAGCAAATAGCATAACTTATAGTCCTTGCCCGGGGTCTGGGGAGAGGCGTGTCAACTCTGGAGGCATAGTTATTTGACCTTTGAACAATTTTGAACAAAATGGCTATCTCAAAATTTTGATCTGTCACATTTGAGGAAAAAAGGGCGTGGGTAGCTGGTTGCCCTTTGATCACTTTCGACTCTTAACGAGTGGACTAAAAATTTCGATTTCCAATAAACGTTTATACGACCACTCCTTCCAAAAAAACTTGTATATTAACAATAAGTAACTCGCATAACTTACGGTCCTTGCCCCGGGGCTGGGGGGATTCCAACCTCGGAAGCATAAATCGTTTGGCCTTTGGACTATTTTTAAAAAAAGCTATTTGACCGGATGCATTTGGGGGAAAAGGGCATGGGGGGTTGGTTGTCCTATGATCACTTTGGAATATTAAAAAAGGAACTAGAACTTTCAATTTCCATTCAAATGAGCCCCCTCCAAAGTTTATACGACCACTTCTTCCAAAAAAAACCTTATATGTTAACAGTGGGCAACTTGCACAAGTTACAGCCCTTGCCCCCCCCGGGGGGGGGTTGTTGTCAACCCATGAATTATTGTTATTTAACTTTTGGATTGTTTCAAACAAAGCAGCTATCTACTAATTTTGATCGGATGCATTTGGGGAAAAAAGGACGTAAGGGATGGGGGCTCCGTGCCCTCCGATCACTTTCCACTCTTAAAAAGGGCACTAGAATTTTCTATTTCTAATAGAATGAGCCCCACCTCCCACCCCCAAAGTTTATACGACCATCCCTTCCATAAAAACCTTATATAGGGCAACTAGCATAACTTATTGCCTTTGCCCCAAAAGATGAGGGAGGATGTCAAACCCGGAACCATAGTTATTTGGAGTTCGGATTATTTTGAACAAAATGGCTGTCTCAAATGTTGGTCGGAAGCATTTAAGGAAAAAAAGAGTGTGAAGGATGGAACTAGTTTCCCTCCGATCGGTTTATACTCTTAAAAAGAGAGCCAGAACTTACAGATTTCAAATCTAATGAGCCTCCTCCGAAGTTTATACAACCATCCCTTCCATAAGCCTACATGTTAACAATGGGCAACTTGCATAAATTAAAGCCATAGCTCAGGGGGCTGTGGAGGGTTTTTTTCAACCCTGGAGGTAGTTACTTGACCTTTGGACTATTTTGAACAAGATAGATATTTAAAAATTTGTTCAGATACACTTGGAAAAAAGATAAGCGTACGGGGGGGGGGGGGGCATCGTTGCCCTTCGATCACTTTGAGTCTTAAAAAGTGCACTAGAGCTTCCAATTTCCAACCGAATGAGTCCCCTCCGAATTTTTTACAACCATCCCTTCATATGAAGTGCCTCTGGAAAAAAAAAAAAATATTAAATAATAAAACCTTGTAGCTTTACGGCCTTTACTATAGCCAGCCCTATAACCTTGGGCTACAGTTAAGGATTAATAAATATTGTTAATTAATTTATTGTTTAACTCAATTTTGGCAACTCTGCCATGAGATCCTGAATCTCGAGTGCTATTGTTTTCTAGACTGGATCTACTCATAGTTTAAGGATATTCCAGTAGCGACTTCTTTTTCCAAACATGACACTCTTTTCATACCGCGCGTATAGACCCTGAGCATATACGTCAGAGGTTTTCCATAAGCTCATCGACATGTGCACATCGGAAACAATTTTCATTGCCCGTGAGCGAAGGCGGGGCATAATCTTGTGTGGTTTTAGATCTGTGTCACATATTTTTAATGGAAAATATAGCTTTTGTGGCTACTGTATATTCTCTTTACTGTGGGATGAACTATAATACTGAACATTCAATCATTTCGATTGAATGTTCATACCGGATCGGTGTTTATTTGAGGGTTTCACACCTATTTAGAATACATTAAAATACCTTTAAGCGCAAATTCAAAAATGCTTGTGTTACCCTGGCAGAAACCAGATAATCCTTGTTCATTATTTATTAAATATCTATAAATTATATATATATATATATATATATAATTTATTAAATATATAATTTTTATCTATTTAATAAATTATATTTATTAAATATATAGGTGGCACTTCCTTATTGCACTTCCAGCGCAATCTTATTTATTTATTGATCTTGGTTTTGTTTAGGGAGTAGGGTCGCGACTAAAAAATGTTGACAAACTATAACCAAGAAGTTAATAACCATAAAGAAAACTTTTGTTCAGCCTATTTTATCGGAGGTGTTGTTATTTCTAAGACATTTCTGGTTTCTATAGATAGGTTTCTAAAAGTAGAGAGAATATAACACTAGAAACCTAACACCACCTAGTGTCTCTAACTAAAAACTTTTAAGCTGATAGTCTTTTCGACAAATTCTAATTTGTAATTTCAATTGGTGGTTTCAAGAAGAAAAAGATTAGCTGTTAAACATGATACAGGAGAGGAACCTATCAAAAATTGTGTAAAAATTGACATCTTTTTCGAAGAATATCTTTAGTGTAAATAAAAAACAGAGTTAGCTTGCAAAAAAGAAGAGGTTTTAGTAAGTTTAACGGAATATTAATTTTTTTTCTAACCTACTAACTTCTTCTCCGAGCCTCCAGGTTAAAATAAAAATTTGCAGCATTAATCATAGGCACTGCAAGAACATAATTTGCACTTTACTGAAAACAAAATACATTTTAAATCTATTCACTTTTTTTTACTTTAATAAATAAACAATTATTAAAACTTTAAGAAATGTTTTTTTGTTTTTTTTTTTCAGTGAAGTTCAAATTATTTTGTGGTCTTGAGAAGGCATAGGGGCTATCAGCCCTATTTATATTAATTTTTGCTCGTTTCTAGTTTGACTCTGCTATTTATTGTAATTTCTGTTCGTTTTGAGTTCCATTTATTTATTGATAGTGATTTGTGGTAGTTTTACCTTTGGAATATTACTTGACTTTATTTTTGCTCATTTTTGGTTTAATAGAGCTCTTTACTTTTCTTTGAAAAAATTATCTTTTTGGGATTTTTTTTAAATTGATCATTATAAAAACCTAAGAAAAATGCTAATTGTAGTTAATCTTTTCTTAACTCACTTGACTTATGGCTTTATTGGGGCTTAAGTACGTTTCTCTGTCCTCTTAATTATTTTCTTTTTTTTTCAGACGTTGCACTAGGGCTTCTTCTATTCTGAAAATTCGATGAATATGGTGGCAGTTCGACGAATATGGTGGCAAGAAATATTTTGGTCGGGCGCGTGCCGTGTAGTCGTCCTTCGAAGGTAATTTTTGGCAACTGGCTGTCTGACATTCCTTGAATGTGACTATCCAGCCGAGCTGTTGACTTTTAACCTGACCCACGATGGTGCAAGAACAAGGGAGGAGTTTACGAAGTTTTTTACTGGATAAGGTCGTCAATTGATAATTTAGACCAGATCATAGCAGTATTAGTTTCACGCACAAAAATAGCCACTAAACTACTTTTTCGCTTTAAACACATGGTAGGCATTTCCTTTGATCGAAACTGGAGGAGGACAGGGGCAACTTTATTGGGTCATTGAGCATTGCCTGAGCCAATACTAAATTGATGAACAATAACTATGTATAAATCCTTACTATACACTTCGTGGTAACGAACCGTATAGTAAGAGCTATCCGGCTCAATAGTAACCAAAACTGTAAAAAACAGAATTTTGATACCAATAGATACATCTAAAGAATCAGAGTTTTATGCTGATTTTAAATATATAAGTTTTTTCAAGTTTAGTCTTGCCCGTCAACATTTACGAGCCTGCGAAAATTTGCCTTATTTTCGAAAAAAGGGAAAACACCCCTTAAAAGTCAAAGAATCCTTATGAAAATCCCATCATCAGATTCAAAGAATCAGAGAACCTTACTGTAGAGGGTTGAAGCTCCTGCCTGCAAAAATGTGGAATTTTGTATTTTTTGCCAGAAGAAAGATCACGGATGCGTGTCTATTTGTTATTTTTTTTCCCCAGGAGGGATCGTGTCGACCCAATGGTCCTAGAATGTCGTGAGGGGGCTCATTCGAAGGGAAATTAAAAGCTTTAGTGCCTTTTTTAATTAAAAAACAAAAATGATTTAAATTAAAAACTTTTTTATTTAAATTCCACTAAAAACTGCATTTTTATTGTCAATCTTGATGAATGCCAGCTATCCTGACCACTAGTATGCTTACCATTGTACCATCGGAGACCTATGACAAATAAGTTACATATAATCACATTGATAAGGTTACTGTTAACAATATGTTGAAAAGATACAAAGGGATGGATTTTTCTCGTATACATGACGTAATAACCATACATGACGTATTAAGTGAATACAATATTTATGCACGTTTATCTTTCGACAAATGTTTACTATGCGCCAGTTGATCGAGAAGACGCGAGAGTTCCACCAAAAAGCGTACATCGCATTCGTGGACTTTAAGGCTGCCTTCGATTCTGTTGATCGCCGTTCACTTTGGCTGATACTAAGAACTACGGGTCTACCCAAGAAATATTGCTCACTCTTTGAAAAGCTGTATGAAGATACGAAAGGCTGCGTGCAAGTCAATGGAAGACGCAGTCCCACATTCCCGGTGAAGACTGGCGTCCGGCAAGGTTGCGCCGCCGCTCCCGAGCTTTTCAACTGCGTCATAGACCATGTTATGGCCAGCACGATGAATCGCCTTCGATTCGGTCTTCAGTTCGGAGACCGGGTACTCTCTGATGCTGACTTCGCCGACGACATAGCGCTAGTTGCGAGCACCGTCGATAAGATGACCAAAGCTCTTCAGGTGCTCTCAGAAGAAGCCTCGAAAGTTGGACTGAAGATCAACTGGCAGAAAACCAAAGTTATGCTCCTTGAGTCCCCCACGTCCCGTTCTACTGTAAAGGAAGTCAACATCGGAAGCAACCGAGTAGATGTGGTTGAAGACTTCACTTACCTGGGATCTATTCTGTCGAATGATGGCTTGATCACAAAAGAGCTTACATCTCGAATTGCCAAACCTTCAGCGCTTGTTGGGAGGCTTAGCAGCATCTGGCGAAAGCCAAACATAAGCCGCTTTACCAAAATGCGCATCTACAATGCGTCAGTCAGTATCGTCCTGCTGTATGGAGCGGATACGTGGCCAGCTGCCAAATCTATCCTCAGCGCCGTCGATGTTGCTCAGACGAAACATCTCCGAAGAATCGAAACACTTCACTGGACTGACTTCGTTAGCAACCAGACTCTCCTATCACGTACGGCTCAAACTCCTTTCTCGACGCAGCTCGCCCAGCGTACTGTTCGGTGGTACGGCCACCTCCTTCGCATGCCACGTGACTCCCCAGCACGGGTCGCTTTCGACTTCGACCCCACCCTACACGGATGGAGACGACCCAGAGGACGTCCACCCACTAGGTGGAAAGACAAAGCCGATGAATTCCTCACCCAAGCCCACATCCCGGTGGAAGAAGCTGCGATCCTGGCAAGCGATAGGTCAACCTGGAGGCGCCTAGTGTCATCGTTCTCTACGCCAAACCCTCGGCAGGAGCCTTAAGTCAAGTTAAGTCAAGTATCTTTCGACAAGAAATTTTTATTTTACTTTCGTTTTCAGTTCAGGTATTAGTTAAAGGCAAAATTTCAATTTCAAGTCAAAATTTTCTGATCAGCAATAGTTTTCTACAGCAATTATTTAGTTATAAATTACAGGGTGGTTAGAGCAGTGGACCTCCAATCATATGGATTGGGAACCTGCATGATTTTTCGCTTTTAATAGGGCTGAAGCACTCCTAAACCCCACCGTGTGGACGTTTATGTGCACAGATGTATCTTATTCCATCACTCCATTAAAAATGGTTTCATGTTCTGTTTAGTTAAAAAAAAACCTAAATCAATCATTTCTTTTTCTAAACTGAGTACCATTACTGTTTTACAGGTCCTGTAATTTAAACCTTTTCTTTAGAATAAAAAAAATGCAGCACTGGTCTTTACAGTCCCTACCGGTGGTACTGTTCTCCGTTCCATGGCCCTTCAGCCAGGAAGTGCAATGGGGGGTTGGGAGCCAGCCTTCCTGTACTTTCGCACACCCTTCCTGTTTACCTTCCCCGAATTTATCCAGACACCCATTTAGAGCTTGGTCGACTCTGGCTGAGACTAAAGAGTCACACCACTACCTCCTATTTCAAACCAAATAACCCGCGACACCATGGCTTGAACCCTTGTACTCACGGACAAAGGATTTCAAGTCAAGCGCGCTAACCACTCGGCTAGGACGACTCAAAGCATAGGTGATCATCTTTATTACTAAAACCAGAATATTCTGGACTGTATCCTTAAAAGACCCAACAATTTCAATTGAAATTCAAATTTGTAGACAGGTCAGCAAACAAACAAAAGTTTGATAGACATACCAAAATTAGTGCATTCTGACTCAATATGGCCAATCATATTGCACTGATGACATTTCATTTTTCTCATTTTCTGCTTCCATATTTGTCTCTTGAGCTTGCTCCCTTTCATTGATCTTTTGCCGCGAACGAAAATCTTCTTTTTCAGATTAATTTTGACATAGTTCTGATTTGCTGTTCCATCAGCTACTTTTCTAAAATGACAGTAATAATGTAATCATACCTTCACAGAGAGGGTGATAAAAAAAGGTATTCAATCTCAGAATGGTCGGGATATTCTCCTCCACCAGAAAAGATAAAGAATAGTAGCCTAAACAACGGTTCTGGGGGTAACCCCCCACTCCTCTCCCAAGAAGAAATCGTGACCCCTCTAAGGACTGGGCCTGTGTACCTTTGAAATTAGTTAACACAATAAAAAAAAAAAAAAAAAAAATAGTAAAAAAGAGAAAACGAGGATTATACAAGCCAGTGAAAAATATGGACTAAAATGCAAATATTTCGGTCAAGACCTCCGCATGACCGTCCTCAGTGCAAGATAATAACATAAAAATTACGAATAAAAACCCAAGGATACTATACAAAAAATTCAAACCTTAAAACAAAGCAGAACTAAAATTTGAAGACCCTTTCTATGTGACGGTGAAATGGTAACTGAATGAAAAAATACAGTAATGAATGGGGAATCAATTTTTTAATTTATACAGAGCATTTTTATAAGCTAAACGCTTTCCAGGTAAAACATCATCACAGATTAGCTTAGGTTGCAAAATGTGATTTTTTTTTATTTAAGTAAAAACGATCAGAATTAATTATTTCAGAATTAATTGTATAATCCTCGTTTTTCTCTTTTTTACTATTTTTTCATTTTGTCATGATTAGTCAGTGTGGTCTCAGAAATTATTTAACACTAAACAGGTTAGAAACAAAGGTTATATAAAGTATACTGGCAGACACAGGGGGTGGTTTCCTCCATGGGAAAATATGAGACCTCAGCCCCAGCATGCATTTCGCTCCACTTTTCCTCACCTGAGAAAATCTTCTGACCCCATCCCGTCCCCTCTCCCCCCATATGAAGTATGAGATGATTGTATAGTCTAAATACGACGAGCAGGGTAACTTGCACAGAATTTATTTTACTGCATCTGACTAAACAAAACAGTCGAAAGATGGGGTTGTTTTGATTTAATTAAAAAATGTACATGTTGCTACATGTTTGACACATATCTAATAGACGCTTGTCATTATTTCAGGTTAATTTGTTTTAATGGAAAAAAAAAGACGACTGAAGACAAAACACAAATGGTCATAATCAAGGCCGTATCCGGGGGAGGAGGGTTTGACCCTTCCCCCCCCCCCCTGCCCCGAAAAGTTCGCGCGACTCGTAGTAACGTAACAAAAATGCGATTTTTTTTTTTATTGACGGTTTTACCTTTACGTTTTTAGCAAGTAACTTTATCTTTTACAGGCAAGAATAAAGTTTTCCGAGACGAATGAACACGGATGCTTCGTTCACTTATTTTTTCTCTAAGGTCCTAGAACACCCAGAAAAGGCTCATTTGAACATGAATTAATGGTTCTAGAGCACTGTTTAAGTAGCCTGTGCTGTCAATCCACAAAGCCAGTGGTGTCAATCCACAAAAATTAAGGGATGGCAGGGGAACGTATTTTTCAAAATCTACGGGGGGGGGGGGGTAAATTTGCACTCTTTTTTCAAATTTTTAATGAAAATACCAAAAAAAGCATTTTAATCGAAAAAAATAACTGGAAATCAAGAAAAAAATGTATTAAGCTTCTCAGCTTCAGAGACCCTAATGCCTCTCGGCAGCGACTTCAATCCTAAAGATGCACGTATTCTATACAAAATGAATAGTTAATGTAAGTGTTTATTTTAAAGCTTCATTTAAACAAGTTGATCCATTTGAGACATGATAAAATCATGTACAGTGATGTATTCTTGTGCATCAGCTATTATAGTAAAGGGCGATTAGATCTTTTTGTACACGGAGAGAGGCAACCTGAGGCTTCAAGTTTCCAGAAACCTCAGGAACTGGGGCATGTTCTAACAGGAACTTTGTTTTCATCAGGACTTAAAGGAAAATATTTCTCAATTTCCTTTCATATACATTTTCCATATTTCCTTGCTTCCCAGAGGGAGGAAGACCTTCAAACAAATTTAGAAGGTGGTATAGAAGGGGGGGGGATTCATTTCCAATCTTGCTTTATTCCTGAAAATATTTTTAAGGGATGAGTGGTGATAGCTCCCCTCTTATTCCTGATTTCTTTTTGTGCAAAACATAAGATCAGATTAATGTGCTTACCGGCAGATACAAGTTGAATTTTATAAAATTGAATTAATTGAATATAATTCAATTTTATAAATTGAAATAATTTCATACTTTTATGATTTTATAAAATTAATTAATTGAATATAAAATTGAATTTTAAAAGGGTTTGAAAGAGGGAAAGCAACACTTGTCAATAAAAACTCAAACTCTAAAAAAAAAATAAAACTGTGATTAAAACGCATGCAACAGCAAAATCTTTGATTTATGCTGGTTTTAAGTAGGTAAATTTGTTCATTTTAAAGTTACTTATCAAAGCTTTTTTTAAAATGAACATTTACACAATTTTGGAAACGGGAATCAAACTCTTTCCAAAAAAAGGAACGGTCCAGATACAATCAAACTCAATATGTTAGAGAACCTTAAAGCCACTATCAACAAGATATGAAAAATCTTACTTTTATAAAGATGTATAGTAAAGCCATCCCTAGTCTGGTGACCTAGATGGTGACCATCCATAGTCTGTAGTGCTAAATTATTAAACGAAGGTTTATTCGAATAGATACCTAAAGATCTAGTGCCCTTTTTAAGTAAATAATTTCAAAAGAGCAAATTTTTTCTGATTGAAGTGCGGAGTAACATTGAATATTAAAACGAATAAAAGCTATTGTTTTGCAGTTCATGCAACATATGCAAACAAAACCGGTTCAATAAAAATGAGTCGTGACATTTCCCCATATTTTAGAATTTTGAAAAACTAGCGACTTTACTGAAAATAAAAATTGACGCATATATAAGTGGACGTTGACTTAGGAACACAAAAGTCCGTGACCTGCAAAAAAAAATAAGACCCTTAAATGAAGCTTATATAACAGAGACTATAACAACAGCCTTTCACCAGTGATGATATCCAGAACTTTAAAAGTATAATTTTTACTCTAAAAACTCCAGCAAGCTGTTTTCAGTAATGAGTAGGTTTTCTAAATTTCCATAATTATAGGGAAATATCACGAGTCAGTTTATTTGTGCGAGTTTTGTAAATATACGATGCATACACTACGATGCAATAATTTTGTTCTTATTAAATTTCAACACCGCTCTTTACTTCCATCAGAATTTTTCTTCTTTTTTTTTAAATTAATATAAGCTGGGATGAATGAAGTAACTTTTGCTGTTTTAAGTGGTGAAAAATGGAGGGAAGGGTATTTTCCGCCACCTCCCCCCCCCCATTTAGATTTATAAAAATACCTTTGTGGGATTTACATTTAAAATACTTTTACCAGCAAAAGTTTAGTCTTCATTGGATTGCTACAGGCTACTCACTGGCCAGCTTGCTCACACAGGAGGCCAAAGATAATCTCAATATCTCAATTTACTGTCCAACATTTGATAAATTCAATCAATTATTATTTGATATGTAATTGAATCTCTTAAAATATGTTGTGGGTTGTGATAAAGATTTTGAGGAATAAACAAAGTTCTAAATATAATAAATTAATTATTTATAATAAAACAGGATTTTCTATGTAGGGCTTATGTGAGCAGAAGTTCTTGGAAGAAAAGGTACCTGTACTGTAGGATTGCAAATGCATCAAATAATTTTTTTTTTAAATAAAATTTGCCTGGTATTGAAACTAGATAATTTTTGAACAGTTTTGTAATTGGGGTGAGATTATTCCAATTTCTCTATATTGCAGCTCTGAAATGTGAAAGGGTTAATCAGTATTTCCCTCTAAAGTTCCCAGACGGAAGTGCTAATGGTTGCAAACTATGTAACACCCCAGGGTTGCCAACCGGACGCATTTTGTCAAAAGCACTCATTCCCATGTGCTGGGGAACAATGACATAAAAGGGCAAAAAAGTAAAACATTTTGTAAATTTGGGACACAAAGGGCAAAAAAAAAGGACACATTTTGTACATTTATAACATAAAACGAAACATCCTCCAAATAGAAATATATTTTGATAACAAAAATGTCACTTTTCACAAAGTAGTGCTTTTTCTCGTCTTTTTTTCTGTTCTGAGCATCCAGGTTTTGCCAGAGATGTCGAAAGCAAAGGATTTTCTCAAAAACAAGGGATTTACATGTTGATATAAGTTATGTGCTTTCACACTATGTCATTTTGCGTGAATGTTTATATGGATTTTTTTTCGTTTTCGTTATATTTGACGTTAACTGTTCATTTTGAAAGAGGTTTATAGAGCGTATTTTGGTCAGTAATACAACTGGTAAAAAATAACCTCTAGTTTTTGAGATTTAAAAATGGACACGTTTTAGCTAAAAATGACACATATTCAGATGCTCAGGGGACACACTCATGAACTAAAAAGTAGGCACCCCTGGCAAATACTGCCATACAACTATAAACAAATCCATCATTTCTCTGAGGAGGTATTAACTGTAGAGGTAGAAAAAAACAAGAGAGGACAGATTTTGTTATTAACAAGGAGACAAGACTAATTTTTTTCTAGTGAAATAAACAGATATAAACTGTCCGTTACCACTTATGTTGGTAGATTTGAATAATGAGAGCTAAAGGTAGTAGTCTATGTACGAACCATATTATAGTCATATCATTCAAGAGAAATTGAGAAATAGTGGCCAAATTTTTTTTTTTTCAAATTTCGAACTCTTTCCTTTCCACCCAAAATAAATTATCTGCCTCCCCTGCCCCCTTAAGTGTTGCAAGTGCCCCCTTTGTAGGGCAAAACATTACGTCTTCGATACAATCACATATTTTCAACATGTAAAACCATTTGGTACTGCAGCTGAAGTTCATTAAAAAGTTCATTTGTAAATTATGCAAATGTATATGCCGAAAAAAAATCAGGTTCTGATGAGGTTGGAAGATATCATAAGGAAAGATTTAAGGGAAATGGGAACTCCCTGGGAGGGTGTAAAGAGGGACGCTTTGAATAATTGGTATGGAGTAAGAGTACGCGTAGCTGTGTTGGACTTAGGCGGCTTGGTGCTGCAGTGAGTTGTTAGTAGTAGTAGCAGTATTTCTGACAATAGTAAAAATGAGTTCCAGAGTAATATTTATGCATTGAAAGTATGAAAACTTTTCAAGAAAATGATCCATGGTTAGGGAACGTTTAGTTATCAATATTTTCGACATTATTGGGTATTTTCAGCCCATTGTATGCATCCTAGAGTAGTTTCTAAATCAATTGTCAAGTATTGTTAAATTCAAAGCTGGTTAATTCATTAAAAAGGCTGGATCAGAAGTTCAACCATTGTAGCAAGTATGGGTCCATGTGTATGGGGCTGCTGGTTATCAATATTTGTGGTATTTTATTGAGCACAGCAACATTATATGCAGTCAAAAGCAGTTGCTAAAGTATTATCAAATTCAAAAGTTGTTTTACTCATTAAAAGTGTTGAATATGATATTCTGCTGAGCAGACATTAGAGGCCATACTATTGAGGGGTAAGAAAATTTTTTCTTATTCCTTTTTGCGTGCATCATAACTTTCATTCAAAATTAAAAAAGAATTATCATAGGCAGCGCGATAGCACTGCCTAAGTAAAGAACGATGTGGGCACAATATCTTATTTATTTTTCTTCTTCTTTCTCCATACCCGAACACTTCGTAACAAAGGAGTTGTCGTAGAAACTTCGAAAAGGGCTCATTCGATTGGAAATTGGAGTGGCTAGTGTCTTTTTTTAATGGTCGAAAGTGATTGGAGGGCAGCTAGCCCCCCCCCGGCCATCATTCCCCTAAACACATCCAATCAAAATTTTGAGATAGCCATTTTGTTCAGCATAGTTGATTTCCAGACAGAAAATATATTTTTGAGGAGGACACTCCCCCACAACCCTCGGGGCAAGGGTTTTAAGTTATGCCCTGAGGGCATATAAGAACGATGTTGGCACAATGTATCATTTATTATTTTTTTTCCTTTAGAGCAGGGCACTTCGTATCGAAGAAGTTGTCGTAGAAACTTCAAAAAGGGCTTATTCAATTAAAAATTGTAGTGGCTTGTGCCCTTTTCAATAGTCGAAAGTGATTAGAAAGCAACTAACACCCCTTCCACGCCCATCATTTACCGAAACACATCCAATCAAAATTTTGAGATAGTCATTTTGTTCAGCGTAGTTGATTTCCAGATAGAAATTATGTTTTAGAGGAGGAAACTCCCCCACAGCCTTCAGGGCAAGGGTTGTAAGTTATGCCCTGGGACAAATAAGGTATTTATAGAAGGCGTTGTTGTAAAAACTTCAAAAAAGGCTCATTCGATTGGAAATTCAAAGGGCCCCACGCTCATCATTCGCCGAAACACATCCAATCAAAATTTTGAGATAGCCATTTTTTCAGCCGAGTTGATTTCCAGATAAAAAAATGTTTTTGAGGAGGACACTCTGCCACAACCCTTGGGTCAAGGGTTGTAAGTTATGCCCTGGGGGCATATAAGGTTTTTATAGTAGGTGTTGTCGTAGAAACTTCAAAAAAGGCTCATTCGATTGGAAACTCGAATGGCTAGTGCCCATTTTAATAGTCGAAAGTCATTGGAGGGCAAGTAGCCACCCCAAGCCAATCATTCACCCAAACACATCCAATCAAAATTTTGAGATAGCCATTTTGTTCAACGTAGCTGATTTCCAGATAGAAAATATGTTTTTGAGGATGACACTCCGCCACAACCCTCGGGGCAAGGGTTGTAAGTTATACCCTGGGGGCATATAGGGTTTTTATAGAACGCGCTGTCATAGAAACTTCAAAAATGGATCATTCGATTGGAAATTGAAATGGCTAGTGCCATTTTTAATAGTCGAAAGTGACTGGAAGGCAACTAACACACCTTCCACGCCCACCATTTCCCGAAACACATCCAATAAAAATTTTGAGATA
>JAQQPU010000100.1:111739-125517 GCA_029168905.1 Artemia sp. Kazakhstan ARC1039 | reverse complement strand
CCCCCCCAGAGCCCTCAGTGCAAGGGTTTTACGTTATGCCCTGGGTGCATATAAAGTTTTTACTGAAAGCGTTGTCATAGAAACTTCAACAGGGCTCATTCAATTGGAAATTGAAAGGGCTAGTGGTTTTTTTAGTAATTGGAAGTGATTGGACAGCGACTGATGTTCCTCTCACGTCCACCATTTTCCATAACACATCCAATCAAAATTTTGAGATATCCATTTTGTTCAACGTAGTTGAACGTTCTGGAAATTAGGTCTTTCAGGATGATAACCCCCCTAACCTAATTTTGAGATAGCCATTTTATTTAACGTGGTGGGAAGTTTTGGAAATTAGGTCTTTAAGGATGACAAACCCTCCGCCCTTCCCCCCCCCCCACAGCCCTCAGGGCAAGGGTTGTAAGTTATGCCCTGGGGACATATAAAGTTTTATTGAAAGCGTAAAAACTTCAAAAGGGCTTATTCAATTTGAAATTGAAAGAGCTAGTGCCTTTTTTAATAGTTCAAAGTGATTGGAGAGCGACTAACGCCCCTCTCACGCCCACCATTTTCCCAAACACATCCAATCAAAATTTTGAGATATCCATTTTGTTCAACGTAGTTGAAAGTTCTTGAAATTAGGTCTTTTAGGATGATAACCCCCTCAGAGCCCTCAGTGCAAGGGTTGTAAGTTATACCCTTGGGCCATATAAAGTTTATATAGAAAGTTGTTATAGAAACTTCCAAAAGGGCTCATTTGATTGGAAATTGAAATTACCCTTTTTAATAGTCGAAAGTGAGTAGAGAGTAATTAAAGAGAGTAATTTGATTGGAAATTGAAAGGGCTAGGGCCATATCTAATAGTTGAAAGTGATTGGAGAGCGACTACAACCCCTCTCATGCCCACCATTTCTCCAAACACATCCAATCAAAATTTTGACATGGCCATTTTGTTTAACGTAGTTGAAAGTTTTGGGAATTCGGTCTTAGAAGATGACAACCACCCTAACAGACCTTAAGGTAAGGGTTGTAATTTATGCCCTGGGGGCATATAAGGTGTTTATAGAAAGCGTTGTCGTTCCCAATAGGGCTCATTCAATTGGAAATCGAAAGGCCTACTGCCATTTTTAATAGTCGAAAGTGATTGGAAGGCTTGACATTTTTATAGTAAAGATTGATGTGGGTATAATGTATTATTTTTTGCTGTTGTTGTTGTTTAGACCAGGGCACTTCATATCGAAGGAGTTGTTGTGGTAACTTCGAAAAGGGCTCATTCGATTGAAAATAGAAAGGGCTGATGCCCTTTTTAATAGTCGAAAGCCATTGGAGGCCAACTAATCCCCCTTCCACTCCCACCCTCCCACGCCCACTCACCCACTGGCCCATTATGTTTAAAAACTAAATGTTGCCTTAAGATCAAATTAAAATACACTGTAATGATGCTAATTCCCAATAAGGCATCTCAGCAGTATCCCAATAACGACTGAGGGTATTATGTTCAAACTTTCGGGGCTACTTCTGCTCTTAAAGTTTAACCAAATCAAAATAGCATAAGTGTATCCAAGCTATCAAAGAAAGTAAACATATTTTTCTGCGAATGGTATCAAGTTTTCCATTTCAGGTCAACTAGAGGAGGTATGAAACCAAATTCAATAGTACTATTTCTGTCCAGATTTTTAAAAGGGTGTATGTTGTTAAAAATTGCAGAAAATTTTTCTCCAGCATACAAATAGCAGGCCAAACTATAAATTCTTAAAAAACGAAAAGATTTAAAGTATTATTTTCTTTTTCCCTGAAAAGACAGTCAATATAAAACGAACAGAAATTAATTAAAGAAACTTTTCCATAAAATAAGTTTTTCAAAGAAAATTTAAGAACTCCATTAAACAAAAAAAAAGAGCAAAAATCAAATAATCAACCAAGCGTGAAACTACCACAAATCAGCATAGATAAATAAGTGAAACCCAAAACGAACAGAAATTGCAATAAATAACCGAGTCAAACTCAAAACGAGCAGAAATGAACATAAGTTGGGCGCAAAACCCCTATGCCTTCCCAAGGCCAGAACAAAATTTGCACTTTACTGAAAAAATACAAATGAATGTGCATTGTCAGTTTAATATACATATATTGATATTTAGTAATCAAAATGTTAGTATTATTTGAGTTATAAAAGTAAAAATATTTATATTTTTTTCAGTAAAGTGCAAATTTTGTTCTGGCCTTGGGAAGGCATGGGGGTTTTGCGTCCAACTTATGTTAATTTCTGCTCGTTTTGAGTTTGACTCAGTAATTTATTGTAATATCTGTTCGTTTTGGATTTCATTTATTTATCAATGCTGATTTGTGGTAGTTTCACGATTGGTAGATTATTTGATTTTATTTTTGCTCATTTTTGTTTAATGGAGTTCTTTACTTTTCTTTGAAATATTTATTTTGTGGAAAAAGTTTTTTTTAATTAATCCAAGAAAAAATTATTTACAAATACTGATAAGCTTCTACATTACACTTACTTTTGAAACCTTTCTTCTCTACTGTTAATCTTAGTAGGAGCTGGCTTTGATTTTACTTTATATAATGCTGTATCAGCTATGTCTAGAATAGAATCATCCAAATTCCTGAATTCTTCTATTTCCTTGTCACACTCCACTGACGACCTTGCACAACTAAGCTCTGTGTTTAATATTGTTTCACTACTTGTAAATGAGGATTTATCATATTCAGCACCGACTTCATTGCTTATACCAGATGGCATACCCAAAATAGAATGCCCAGCTTTGAAGTTACTGACAATAGATCTATTGTGCTTGTCAAGACTAAGAGAACAGTTTTTAATCTTTGATTGATTAGCAGAGCTGAATATCTTAATGGGTTTGATAGCTGACAACACTGGTGACTTGTTAAGATCATAGTCAAGAGCACCCTCCACAACAAGAGCCCCATCCTTTACTGAATGAGACTCTACTGCTCCCAAATCAGAGACCATTTTCTTATTTTTTGTACCACTCTTTTGAGTAGCCTTACCATAAACAGGATTTGATGTTATATTTTCCAGTGTATTATTTTTTGTTTCTGAACTTGTTGTAATACTAGAGCAGGATAGAACTGAAAAATTTTCAGAACTTTCTTTGGGTAGATTTTTCCTGTAAGACTTTATAGTTGATTCACCATACGTTTGGTCAGTTGGTGTGTTTTTTACTTGGGTAAAATCTTTTTCTGAGCTAGTAGTGCTGCTACGACACAAGGGGCTTCTAAAATTATTTGAGGTGTGTTTTTGGAACAAATTACTATCTGGCAGCAAATTATTTAAGTTGTAACCATTTGTATCAGACACCAATGGGTTATTCGCATTAGATACACCATTATGAGGAGTTGATACCATATCAGTCAATTTATTTATCTTAGACTCTACTTCAGGGAGTGATTTTGGACTTTGTGATACTGAGCTTGTAGCAGATTTTATGTCGGTATCCCAATCACCATATCTTCTTTTATTTTGGCTTATACTAAATCCGCTTAAGTTAGCCTGAAGTTTATGGCTCCAGCCCTCAAAAAGAGCAGGGGGTCTAGTTGCAGTTTGAAATTTATCTCCTTTTTTAGCCTTGTTCTTAGAAGGTTGTATCCACGCTTTGCTATTTATTTCATTTGCAAATTCATTGGTTTCTTTCTGCACTTGGTTTGCATCAGAATCTAAATGCTTGGAATCTGCTTTATTTTTCCAATATAGCTTGTAAGCTTCTCTTATGTTGTCTGGTGCATGTTTCAAATCATCCTAAGAAATAAAAGTTGAATTAATAAAAATACGGTAAGGGTAAAAGAAGTTAGCTTAAAAGAAGTTGAAAAACAACTAAAGAAAAGAATGTTTAACAGTTTGATTAAAGAAAAAAGCAAAACTTGACTAAATGGTATTTGGAACTTTGAAGTCAAAAAGTCTGAAAAACACAATTGATTTTATTCGTATAGAATTTTTATTAAATACAAAAGGAGGGGGAATTTTATGACCTCAAATTTCTTTGTATTTATGAATTTGCACACACATTTTCCCAATTGGCATAAAATCTTCCCAAATCTAAGAAAATCTTGATAATTTCAATGACGACAAAAAAGTTCCACGTCCACGGTCACTGACAATCCACGGTCATTTGTTGTTTTTTTTTTCAGTAAAGTGCAAATTATGTTCTGGTCTTGAGGAGAAAAGGGGGTTGTCAGCCCTACTCATAGTAACTTGCCCGAGTTGAGTTTGACTTAGTTATTTATTGTAATTTCAGGTCGTTTTGAGTTTCATTTATTTATTAATGGTGATTGCAGGTAGTTTTACGGTTAGATGGTGCTTGGACTTTATTTCTGCTCAGTTTTGGCTTAGTAAAGCTCTTTACTTTTCTTAAAAAAACTGTTTTGTGAAAGAAGGTTTTTAAATTTGAATCGGGTATGTTCGGAGATGGTGCTGCTAGCGCTATTACAGCTGCTTTTGCGCCACTCTAGTTTAGCTTGTTTGTGTGGAGTTCTCAACTGTTTTTGATGGTGCATTTTTTTTTTCAAGGAATTGGCCTCCCTAGCTTTGCTAAGTGCAATCTTAATGACTTTTACCTATCAAAAAGAATGTTTAAGAAGGCTTAATTCATTTCAACTGACTACAGCGCCATCTAATTTTGATTCATACAGATGGTGGTGCTAAACTCTAGTTTAGCTTGTTTGTGTGGAGTTCTCAACTGTTTTTGATGGTGCATTCTTTCAAAGAATTGGTCTCCCTAGCTTTACTAAGTGCAATCATAATGACTTTTACCTATCAAAAAGAATGTTTAAGAAGAATTAATTCATTTCAACTGACTAAAACGCCATTTACATTTGTCAGTCTGTGGCTTTTTGGATTACTCAAACGGCCACCAGAGGACTCCCTGCTTGTGGTGCTTAAAAAAAAGCGTAGACGGCGTGGAAAGAGAGGCGGGCGGCGAAACAGACAGACGGCCATACCCGTTCATGTTTCTGAGGAACGTCTTTCTGACTGGAGGACGGCTGTATGTGAACCAAGGACTCTTGTGAAAATAAGATGTTTGCAAAGGTACGAAATTCCTCCCATTCTTTCTCCATCACAGCTGCAGCCGATCTTACCGTGTTCCTCGGATGAACTTCCCCCGCTATTACGTCCTGAACAGTTATCAGCTCAGGCAAAGCTTCCGAATTTCATTCTGTGTAATGCCCGATCCTTAACAAATAAAGTTGACGAGATGGAGATACTGCTGAGAGAAGTGAGTGTTCCTATTGCCGCAGTTACCGAATGCTGGGATATCCCTGATGAAAATGAAATTTCATCTAAGCTGTTAAATATACCAACCAATTCGTGTCACGAAGATGTCTGGGTAGAGTGCAAGCCATACAAACTATCAAAAAAGTTCTCATGTTTGATAATTGCATCTGTGTATTACCCAGAGAGTGCAAAAAATAGGAAAGAGCTTATCAGCTACTTACAGACCTACATCGATAAACTTCGTCGTGCCCATGCCTATCCTGGCTTCATAATAGCTGGCGATTTTAACCAGACGAACAGACAATGGGTATCTAGTGTCCTTGATCTGAAGCAGGTAGTTACCATTGCTACGCACCAGAGTGGCAGTACTCTAGACCTAATTTTTACAAACATGAGTGACAATTATTACTCCCCTCGGTCGTTAGGTCCTCTCCAGAGTTCAAATCATTATGTAATTCTCTGGTAAGCCAAAAATAACCAACCGAAGCCAAAGAGAGCCAAAGTGACTATTCGTCCGCTTAACTCTCAATCAATCTGCGATTTCGGTCGGTGGATCGGGACTTACTGCTTCGACAACCTGTGTTCTATAGTAAACCTGAATAGCAAAGTTCAGCAGTTTAACTCTCTTCTGTTAGAGATGTTTCACAAGTTTTTTCCCACTAAAGTTGTAGTGGTAAGTGAGTCCGATAAGCCATGGATCACAAGCGATCTCAAACAAATGATCAAGATTAGGTGCAAGCTGCACAGTTCCGAACAAATAGCCGCGGCGGCGAAACTTAGAAATCGAATCGTGGCCGTCAATCGTTTCAAGCGAAGAAATTATGTTCGGGAAAAGGTAGTACCCCTTCTCCAAAGTAGCAGTAGGAAGTGGCATTCCACAGTGAAACAAATGACTGGCAAGTCAGTTAACAGTGAGCTAAAAATACCCAAGCCTGACGGATCTCAAATGAGCGCTTCAGACGTAAACGAGCTCTTTGCTGGCATTTGTACCACCTACCCCTCAATTACAGAGGTCGAACTGGTTGATCTCTTAGTCGATTGTGAAACTGTCGAAATAAAACAGTTTACCGAATTTGCTGTTTTTAAAGAACGGTTTTAGTTTAAAAAAAAAAAAACTAAAACCGAATTGCTCTTCCTACCCTGGTGAGTTGCCGGTCAAACTTATTCGCGAATGTGCCTTGTTTTTAGCCAAACCATTGGCATCGATCATCAATCAGTGCTTCAGTGAACAAACCTTTCCCGATGCTTGGAAGCAAGCCTATGTTCGCGTAATACCCAAAGTTAAAGGACCTAAGACATGTGATCAGTTAAGACCTATTTCGATCACACCGAACTTTGCTAAAGTTGCAGAATCTTTCATATATCGTGAACTTCTTACGGACATTTCACCGTCACTTGACCCCTTCCAGTATTGTTGCTTGAAGGGATGCAGCACGTCTGTTTATTTAGTACGGCTTTATCACCTAGTAGTTGAATGGTTGGATTTTGGAAGCTCGTTTGTAGATTTACTTCTGGTAGACTACCGAAAGGCATTTGATTTGATTAAGCACCCTCTTGCCGCCCAGAATCTCAAGTCAATGGGTGCCCGTAACCACATCCTCCAATTAGTAGTTGATTTCTTACGTCACAGGTATCAAAAAGTGTACGCCCTTTTTCCCGGTGATATTGAATCGGAATGGGTGGAAATTACATGTGGCGCCCCACAAGGTACCAAATTAGCAGCTCTTCTTTTCCTGGCTGTTATCAACTATGTACTTTCTGACTTTGACGATCGTTTTAAATTCGTCGATGATTTGTCTGCGCTTCTTAAATACCACGTAAAGGATTCGCAAGCTGTAGCCCAGTTCGACCCAAATTTTTTCGATCAGTTTAAATCACAGTGTACTGCGAACAGTCTTCAAATTAATGAGAATAAATCAAAGGTTTTGAGGTTCAACCCACTTAAACGCGATTTTACCTACCCCGCGACTTTGTTCCCTTCTGCTTCGTGTGCGACTATCTTGGGGCGTCACCTTTAGTGTGGACTGTTCGTTCTCTTTTCATGTACAGGAGCTGGTTAAGAAGGGACATTATGCTATGCGGACACTGGTGGCGATGCGCCGCCAAGGTTTTCCAGTGTATCAGCTGAAAACAGCGTACCTCACTTTTATTCGACCCATCCTTGAATATGCGTGTCCCGTCTGGGGCCCACAAGTTCATCACATAGATTACTTAAGTAATGATTTGGAGGGGATCCAAACACGAGCTGGAAAGATAATTCTTTGCGACAAATATGTAGATTACAGCTCCGCTCTGAAGTCACTTGAAATACCAAGCCTTTGCGATCGCCGTTTTCAGCTGATGATTCGTTTTGGCCAGTTTTTATTGTCTAGTCCTGTACATAGGACAATATTACCACCTAAAATGCCTGTCCGCGCAAATACCAGAAGCAAAAGCAAACTTATGCCCGTCTCGTGCCGCACAAACAGACTTAGTAACTCCTTTGTTCCTTTTTTTACAAGTGCTTTTAATAAAATGTAGAGAAGTGTTTTCATGTAAAAAACAGCGCCTTTTAGTGCATTTTTTTAATGTGTCTATGACAGCTGTTTTCATTAAAACGATTCTGATTCTGAAATTTATTTCTGTTCATTTTTTATTGACATAGTCTTTCCTATGGAAAAAATAATATTTTATACCTTTTCAGATTTTTTTCTATAAGAATGTATAGTTTGGCTTGCTATTTGTATGTTGGAGAAAATTTTTCAAGAATTTTTTATCCTGACACAAGTAGTATTGTTTATTTTAAGTTTATACCTCCTAAAGTTGACCTGAAAAACAAGTCTAATATCATTCAACAAAAATTTTATCTATGCTCTTTGACAACTTGGATACACTTCCACTCTTTTGATTTATTTAAATTGTAAGAGCAGAAGTAGCAATAGTAGTAGCCCCGAAAATTTCAAATTAATACCCCGAGTCCTTCTAGAAATATTGCTGAGGTTTCTTATTGGCAACCATACACAGAGTGCCTTTTGATTTAGTTTTAAAGCAACATTTATTTTTAAAGCATATAATTGTGGGGGAGGGGCGTTGACATACCCAATATCCCTAGAGAGAGAGCTGCTGGACAGTTCTACTATTCTGGACAAAATGCCTGTCTCAAAATTTTGATTGGATTTGTTTAGAAAATGACTGGGCTTGGGAGGAGGGTTGCTTGCCCTAAACTCTCTTTTTACTTTAAAAAGGGCATTAGAGCTTTCAATTTTGATTCAAATTAGCTCTTTGAAAAGTTTCAATGATACTTCTAGCCATTATAAAGTAGCGCTGCCTATGATATTGTTTACCTTCATGCATACAGTATTTTTGTTTAATTGAAACTTTCACTAAACGTTCCCAAAAAGTTTCATTTTATTATCCTTACCGTAATTAGTTACAGTAACTATAGTGGCAGCAATAATAGTATATATATTGCCTTTTCGCGATTTGAATGTCATTTTCATCAAGTCCTGGAATTTTCAACTTAATACAACTAACCGTTGCTATGATACGGCTGACATATCCTTTTGATAGCCTGTATATTTATATAATTTTCTGATTTTCATCTTAATGCTCTTATCCTTACAAGTAATTGCAATAAGGGTAGTAGTTGAAGTAGCAGCAGTAGTAGTAGTAGTAAATGTGGCAGCATTAGTAGCAGCATGCACATATTGCCTTTTGGTCAATTGATCTTCCCCTTTAAGCATTCTCTGAAAGTTCCAACTTAATACCCAAGTCCATTCTTGAGATACGCTCTTTGTGCATGCACATAGTGTCTTTTGGTTTAGGACAAACTTCGCCATATTTTAAATGTAGTTCTGTGGTTCCAGTAGTAGTAGTGGTGGTAGTTGTAGCAGTAGCACACAAATATTACCTTTTTGGTAAATAGATCATCTCCCTTGTCATTTCCTGAAAATTCCAAATTAATATACTCAGTCATTTCAGATAGTCTGTATGCACATAATGTGTTTTGATTTAGTTCCACTCCCTTCAACCTTCTCTGAAAGGCTCACCTGAATGCCCTTTGTCTTTTTGGAAAGAAAAAGTCAAAAATGGATACCTTTCTCAATAACATATACTATATGTAGAGGGTGAAAGAATTGCGTAATTTACAGTCCTTGTTCTGGGGGCTGTGAGGGAGTTGACGTCCCCAAAGGTATATTTACAGGATCTTTCAACAATATTGAAGAAAGTAGAGGTCTCAAAATTTTGATTGGATTTTGTTTTAGAAAATGATGGTTGTGGGATGGGGGAGGAGGGCATATTCCGTTCAATTCACTTTTGACTCTTAAAAACAGCACTAGCCTATAACTTTCAATTTCCAATCAAATGAACCCTGTCCAAAGTTTATACAACCACCCATTCCAAAAAAAAACTTATATACCTTCAGGGCATAACTTATATCCCTTGCTTCCTGGCTTGAGTGGCTATTTCAAACCAGAGGGCCTTTTTATATAATTAATTTAAAAAACTTTTTCCACAAAACAGGTTTTTTAAAGAAAAGTAAATAGCTCCATTAAACCAAAAATGAGCAGAAAAAAAAGTCAAATAATCTTCAAGCTTAAAACTACCACAAATCACCATCAATGAAAAAATGAAACCCAAAACGAACAGAAATTATAATAAATAACTGAACAAACTCACAATGAGTAAAAATTAACATGAGTAGCCTAGTGCTAACAACCCCCATGCCTTCTCAAGATGCAAAACATACTTTAAACGGTTCCACTTTGTTTACTTTAATAAATGAAAAAAAGCTTGAAACTTTAAGGGATAAATATCAGTATGTGTATATTAAACTGACAAACCATGGTCATTTTTTTTTTTTTTTTTTTAGTAAAGTGCAAATTATGTTCAGGGAAAGAAGCTGTTTTTTTTTTTTTTTAGTAAAGTGCAAATTATGTTCTGTTCTTGAGAAGGCTTGGAGGTTATCAGTCCTACCATGTTAATTTTTGCTCATTTTGAGTTTGACTTGGTTATCTATTGTCATTTCTGTTCGATTTGGGCTTCGTTTGTTTATTGATGGTAATTTGTGGTATTTTTAAGCTTGGAAGATTATTTGACTTTATTTCTGCTCATTTTTGGTTTAATGGAGCTCTTTAATTTTTTTTGAAAAACTTGTTTTGTGGAATTTTTTTTAAAATTCATTTCTTTAGGTTAAACTCAAAGACATACGGTAGTTAGACATAGTCTTTTTTCTTGAAAAAATATTTTATATCTTTAAGGTTTTTTCTATAAGAATCCATAGTTTGGCTGGCTATTTGCATATTGGAGAACCTTTTTTACTAGTGTTTAATCCTGACATAAATAGCATTGTTTAATTTAATTTTATATCTCCTCAAGTTGACCTGAAAAATAAAACGTAATATCATTCCCAAAAAATTATTTCTATGCTCTTTGACAACTTGGATACATTTACCCTCTTTGATTTATTTAAATTGTAAGAACTGAATTAGTAATAGTAGTAGCCCTGAATATTTCAACTTAATACCCCCGGTTGTTCTCGATATATTGCTGAGGTGTCTTATTGGCAACCAAATAAACAATTTTTTTTATTTAGTTTTAAAGTAAAATTTAGTTTTAAAGCATAATGGACCGATTACATAATTGTGGGGGGCTGATATACCGAATATCCCAAGAGACATAGTTACTGGATTGTTCTACTATGCTGAACAAAGTGACTGTGTAAAAATTTTGACTGGATGTGTTTGGAATAGGAATTGGCTTGTGAGGAGGGCTGCTGGCCCTCCACTCTCTTTTGACTTTTGAAATGGCACTAGAACTTTTTGATTTAGTTCAACATCCACCTAAATATTCCTTAAAAGATTCAGCTTAATGCTCTTAGCTTGCATAGTAGGAATAGCTGTAGTACCACTAGTAGTAGTATGCACATAGGACCTTCGGTTTCTTAAGGATCCCTCCAACACACGCTGAAAGTTTAACCTTAACACCATGAGCCGTTCCTAAATTATTTCTGATACGTCCTCTTAACAACCTCTGTGGGCATAATTTGATTTGATTTAGTTCCATACAGATTAAATTTTTCCAAGATGTTTCGCCTTAATACCCTTAGTTCTAATAGCAGTAGTAGGCTAGTATTAGTAGCAGCAGAATTAATACTAGTAGCCAGGGGCGTCGTTTGAGGGTGGCAAGGGGGGCAGTTGCCCCCCCCCCCAATAATGTGAAGAAAAAATTATTATACATCCAATGCCCTTTGACTATCCGGATATGGACCTCTCTTGCCCCCCCCCCCCCAATAAAAATGCTGGAGATTTGCCCCTGCTAGTAGCCTTAGGTTTAATGATAGTAGTAGTAGCAGAAGCAGTAATAATAGTAGCAGTAGTAGTAGTATGAGTAGAAGCAGTAGCAACAGGATGCAAAGATTTCCGTTTGGTTAGTTCAACATCTCCCACGATAAGCCCTGTAAGTTTCAACATCACACGCCAAATTGTTCCTAAGATATTGCAGTTACGCCCTTTTGACAACCTGCATACAGATGGCAGGTTCTGATTAAGTTCACCCCCCCTTCCCAGAATAAATCCTTGAACATTTCACCTTCATACCCTTAGGCATAGTTGTAATAGTAGTGATAGTAGTAGTCTTTGTATTACTAGTAGCAGCATTGATAGTGATAGTAATAGTAGCAGCAGTATTAACATATTGCCTTTACAAGTAGTTGCAACATAAGTAGTAGGCTAGTTGATTTAGTGGTAGTAGTAGTAAATGTAACAGTGATAGACGTATTAGTATCAGTGTGCACATATTGCCTTTTGGTCAGATGATTTTCACCTTTTAGCATTCTCTGAAGGTTCCAACTTAATAACCAAATCAATATTTGAGATAGACCTATTCTCTTTTGACAATGTAAAGGCACATAGCTTCTTTTGATTTAGTTCTAATTTTCCCTCAATATTGTAAATGAAGTAGTCTGGTAGTAGTTGTGGTAGCAGTAGTAGTAGTGGTAGTTGTAGTAGTAGTGGTAGCATGAAAATATTCCCTTTTTGATCACCCCCCTTATCATTTCCTGAAAGTTCCAAATTAACATACCCACTCAATCATAAGTTACACTCTTTTGACAATTTGTATACACACTATGTGTTTTAATTTAGTTGAACACTCCCTTCAACATGCTCTAAAAGGCTCACCTGCATTCCCTTTGCCTTTTTGGTAAATAAAGTTCAAACATGCATACCTTTCTTAGTAACATATACCGTACTGTATATAAACAATGAAAATTGCCTAACTTACAGCCCTTAGCCCAAAGACCATGAGGAGGTTGAAATCCCCAAAAACATAATTACTGGACCTTCCATCACTGCTGAACAAAATAGTTCTCTTCACATTTTTTATAGAAGGTGTTTTGGGGAATGGTAGGCTTGTAGGGTAGGGACTGGTTGCCTTTTGACACATTCACTTTTGACACATAAAAAGGGCACTGGAAATTCTGAATTTCAATCAAATGACTCTCCTCTGATTCTAAATTCATGCAACCATCCATTCCATAAGAATTTTACATGCCTGGGGCACAACTTACAACCCTTGCCCCTGGGCTCTGGAGGGTTGTGTCCACCCTGAATGCATTATTATATGTTCTTTGGACTATTGTGAACAAAATGGTCATCTCACAATTTTGATAAAAAGCGTTTGGGAAACGAGGATGTCAGGGAGGGGAGAGATATTTGCCTTCCATCCCTTTTGACTCTTAGAAGAGAACTAAACTTTAAAATTCCAATCAAATAAGCCTCCTCTGAAGTTCATACAACCAGCCCTTCCATAAAAAGCTTATATGCCCCTGGGGCACAACTTAAAATCTTTACCCCCAGACTCTGGGGAGCTGTGTCAAACCCAAACGCTTTGTTATGTGATCTTTGGACTGTTTTTGAACAAATGGCTATCTCAAAATTTCTATCCAATGCATTTGGGGAAATGATGGGCAAAGGGGGGGGGTTACCTTCCAATCACTTTCGACTGTTAAAAAGAGCACTAGACATTACAATTTCTAATTGAATGAGCCCTTTTTGATGTTTCTATAACAACTCCTTCCATACAAAGTGCCCTGTTCTAAAACCTAAGAGGGGGGTGGGGCTAGTTGCACTTCAACACTTTGACTCAGAAAAAGGACACTAGAACTTCTGACTTCCAATCCAATGAGCCCCCTCGAAAGCTTATACAACCACCCTTTCTACAAAAACCTTATATGCCCCCAGGGCATAACTTAAAACCCTTGTCCTGAGGGTTATGGGGGGTTATCATCCTCAAAGACATAATTTCCGGATCATCCAACTATGCTGACCCAAAGTGGCGATATCAAAATTTTGATTCGATGTACTAAATAATTTCTAAGACCACACTGGCTAATCATGATAAACAAAAAATCGCGAAGAAAGGAAGAAAACGAGGACAATTAACAGCCAGTGAAAAAATTGAAAAATTATGCAAATATTTCGGTCAAGACCTCCGCTTGACCGTCCTCAGTGCAGAATAAAACTGATAAAAATATAAAAACCAAACCTTAAAATAAAAACACCAAACTAAAATT
>JAQQPU010000100.1:73887-103645 GCA_029168905.1 Artemia sp. Kazakhstan ARC1039 | reverse complement strand
CCCCCCCCCCCCTAATGTAGAAATATATACCCTTAATTGGTATATATAGGGGGGGGGGCTGAAATTCATTTCTGATAGAAATGATTATTATATTTGTAATCAGCATAAAAAAAGGCATTGAATGGTGTATTTACTTTATTCCTAACTCAATAATATGATTTGGTATATAGCCTATTTACCAGGTCCATGGGCAGAAAAATAATCATAATAATTGGAAAGCACATAGGCTAAATAAGGAACTTAATGACACTACTTTTATTTTATTAGGCTAGGCCTAGCATGTTTCCTTTAGATGTAGACATGCACTAGCCAAGATATGCACCTGTACCTACTCATCTCTTGTGATGCAGATTCATTAAAAAGAAAAAAATACCAGTCTAGTTTATAAGCTAGGCTAATAGGCCTGTGTGTTTGTAGGCAATTCAATAAAAATATGACAAGCATAAGGCTGGTTTTTAGAAGATTTTTTATTACTTTGGAGGGTTTTCTTTTATTTTCCAATAAAAACTGATTTTCCCATTTCTTGAGAATCCCCTTTGAACCTTGCAAAGATTCATCCATATGCTTAGATTAGCAGCCTCGTTATTTAAAATCAAAATTTCTCATTTCAATACCAATTGCCGAAACATAAAAGAATACAAGGAAGCATTCCGCCGACACTACTTATTTTCGACTCTCCGAAATGGTTCGACCTAACGAACAGAAACGCACTGGTGGAACTACAAGACACAAGTCTCAGTTCAGTTGTATTAAACATGAGCACCAAAAAGGGGGTAGGGGTGCCAGCCTCAACATTTTACGCTGCCTTACATTTTCGTTTTGAGATTTCTCTATGCAGCATTGAAAATACCGATTAGATCAAGTAAATTAAACAATTGCTCCCGAACAATTGTCAAAAACTGGAAAGTGTTGAAATACGTTTTGGGAGTCCCAAATAAGAGTCTTGTAATTTTGCGGGAAATTCTGAATTCTGCTTAAGTTTTGAGGGTCAAAAATACGGGAAGTGTTCGTAATTGTTTTAGTTTTTCAGTTTTAGCTTTTAATCTTCATTTTATCTATACTTATTCCTGTTTTAATCAGAAAAAATAAGATTATGCGGCGTTCAGGACTTTCAATATCCCCGAAGTTGTGTTAGGTAATAATGCTAAATAATGGTAGTTTGAACAAGAAGAATAAGTAATTTCTGTAGGATTTGTAGCCCATAGCTATGTCTAAGCATTGAATAGGCTGATTTAAAAATGAGACTGCAATAAGGGCTATATATGGAACATAAATGACCGCAGGGGTGGGGGAGGGGTTGGGTTTGATTGGTAACTATATAGTAGCATGAGGTAACCAAAAAAGCAAAGCATAGTAAAATTTCCATCGAGAAGGAATTTTCCAGGGGATGAGATTTTAAGGGGGAATTTTACACTGGGGGGATTTGCCAGAATTCCTAAATACAATTCTTTTATTTTTCTTAACTTTCTCTTCGTCAACCTAATCTTATGTGTGGAGATATCAAAGGTAACTGTCCAGGGTAAATTTTCAACGATACTGAATTGTCTAGACGATCCTTCCGTCAAAAGTGGGAAATTTCCCAAAGAGGTAGAGCAGGATTTCCTGACCTTACTTAAAATGATCAGAAGTTTAATTAAAATAGTTTACTTTTCATCGTAAATTAGACCTTAGGAGAAACATTAAAACGAACAAAAGTTATTACATATTTGAAAGGGTTTGTTCCTTCTTCAACACCTCGTTGTTTACGCTAAAGTTTTAATTTAGCCCCCATTCTGCAAGAACGACTTCTGAAATACATTTTTCATTCAATTAGAACAATAAGAAGCTTTTTTAAAGGTATTAGAAAGCTTTAGTGTGAGTAGTCGGGATTTAATTTTCACGGAATTACAAGAAACCAGTAATTTACTGGAAATTGAAATCAAGACACCGAGAACAAACATTTCTATGACTAATCAATTAGATTAGTTTAGGTTAGCTGTTTTTATTTATTATATGGACTCGTTAATTATGTCACTTGAATCGAGATTCAATGACCACAACAAAACCCTGTTCAAATTCTTATTCATCCCAGCATTAAAAAAAAAAAAAAAAAAAAAAAAAAAAAAAAAAAAAAAAAAAAAAAACAGTGAAGGATACATTTGTTAATGCTATGAAACATCTATCTAAGTTCTATGACAATGTAAATTTAGAAGTGTAAGCTAGAACCTGGTCCGATATGTGGAAAAGCAAAGACTTTGGTGAGAAAGTGAAGCTCATAGATATTTTCCCTGAAACTACATTTTTCCCTTGAAATGTGAGACCCCTTGTGTATACTATCTGACCATCCCGCCAGGGGCGTAGCTCCAGCATTTTTATTGAGGGGGCAAAAAGTTCTACATCCAGAGAGTCAAGGGGCATGGGATATATAAAAGCTTTTTTCCAATTATTTGGGGGGGGGGGGCAACTGTCCTCCTTGCCACCCCCAAATGACGCCACTACATCCCACCTACAATATTTACTGTGGAGAGATCCTTTAGCACCCTGATGTGAGTATAAATGTGGATGAGGAGCACTATGATTGAAGAACGCCTTTCAAATTTGTACTTGTTAAGTATTCACAGATGTAGAGTACAAGAACTCAAATTGAAAGAGCAGGCCATAGACAAATTTTCAAAACAGAAGTGAAATCGACGATTTGCCTTTTCTGGAAACTTTTAATTTTGTGATTTAAAGATCATATGTAAGTTTCTTTTTATGAGTTAATTACTTTTTTATAAGATTTGGATAAATCCGTTAAATCTTAAATCCGTTTTTAATTAGCTTTTGATTTTTAGTTATCATAAGTTTTGAATTTGTAATGATATAAAATTCGTGATTATGTTGCGAAGTCAAATTTTACTCATGTGGTTGGCAACAAAGAATATTTACTATTAAGGCAAATGTGATTTTTAGCAGAATCCACGAATGTTGGCAAAACATTCTGCCACCATTGTGTTTTTTGTTTCTGTTTTGTTGCTTTTGAACGCAAGGGCAATATCAAAATTATATTTTACATTTTTAAAGGGAAAATCGTGTGTTTATACAATAAGGTGCTCTCTAATGAAAATAATAAAGAATATACGGATATTCAAGGATATAAAGTATTTTTCACAGCCCCCCTTAAATTCAGCTTATGGGTGCCCATAGCATTAAAATTGAAGACACAAAAGGGTGTATTTCAGACATCAGCATGGGCGCCGGCAGAAGAGGAGAGGAGGGGGGCCTTGGCCCTCCCCTTGAAATCTTGGACTATAAAGTAATTATAAGGAAACCAAAAGTATAAAGTAGAATATGGAAAAACCATGGAAAAAATGTGTGTTGCCCCATTGATGACTGCCTGCCAATAGATTTTGACCCTATAATGAAATGTAAGAGTCTAACTGTTGATAATATTCAAGTAAAGAATCAGCTTTTTTATGATGATCCTAAATATAACTTTTTTTTTTATTTGTAATTAGTGCAGTTATTAGTACACAAGAAAGTTCGTATAATTAAAGAAAACAACTTAATAATGGGCAATTTCTGCAAAAATATGCCGTCAGCTTTTGGTTGCATTGCCAGAGTACCTATGAGCTGATATATGATGCCACTATAATCAGAAGTATTTCCCCTGAACGGGATGTGGGAAATTTTTGTATTTTCCCCCTGAACTGATACGTTTTTGTGTTTTATTATCATTTATTTATTTTTCCAGGAGTGATTGTATTTATCTAGTTGTCGCTTTGAAAAAGATCTAATTTTTTTTACAGTTATGAAGTATAAAGATATCAAATATATTGATTCTTAGTATTCAAATTAAATTTAAAATATTGAATTACAAATTTTCATTTGATTTTCTTATTCTTAGTTTTAATGTTTTACTTTGAACAAACTACTTTGATAATACGTTACTTTTTATAAACAGTTAAATCTAAAGGCATTAAATATTTTGGTGTTTGATAACCAAGTACAAAACTGTCGATATTGTTAAAAAATATCTGTCAAACGCTTCGGCATTGCTCAATAGAACTGAATGCTGGGAGTGTATATCTTAGTTTTTGTAAGTAGGCTATTGTTTTTTGTGTATTTTTTTTATTAATTACTTTTTCCATTTTTATATACTTTTACTTTGATTGACATACCTTTTTCATTGCCTTTAGAAAAATGTTTGTCTCTAAGCTTCATTGAATTGAAAAAAAGTTTTTTCAACTAAAAGTAAGGAGCAACATTAAAACTTAAAACTAACAGAAATTATTAAGTATATGGGGGGGGGGGTTGCCCCCTCCTCAATATCTTGCTCTTCACGCTACATTTTTTCGGCACTTTAAAAAAAAGTTACTTATTGTGCTTATTAAATGACCTTTGTGTTTCAGGAGTTATTTTTAAAGAATTGGGACACAATTTAAACTTTAGTGCAAAGAGCGAGGTTTTGAGGAGGGGGCATCCCCCCCCTTCCCGCTTCATATACATCATAATTTCTGTTCGTTTTAAGTATTAATGTTGCTCCTTACTTTCAATTGTAAAAACTTGTTTAAAAACTTAAACTTGTTTAAAAAGTAAAAAAAAAAATATTCAATTTCAGATCGATTTTTAAATAAAGCCAGGATACCTGGTTCCACCTCCACGGACAAATTCCCCTCCTCACAGAAATTTCATCTGGCCAATTCAATCCTGGCGAGAATTTACCCCGGACGATTACCATTAACATATCTAGGCCTAAAACGGAATCGGTAAAGAAAAGGCAAGACATATAAAGTAATTCCGTATAGGAATTCTGGAAAATTCACCAAGTGTAAAATTTCCCCTGAAAAGTTTACCCCCTGAAACTTCCTTCCCAATGGAAAATTCTTCCCGTTTAAAATCGTCCTAGCAGAAAATCCTTCTTCCCCTCCCAACCCGAAAAATACATCCATATTCCCAATAATAAATAAAACAATAGGTAAATTTTATAACTTAAAAACCTTTCCCCAGGGCTGTAGGGGGTCATTTTACCTCTAAAGACACAGTTATTGGGCTTTTCAACTATGCTGAAGAAAAAAAAATATCTCAAAATTTTGATCGGACGATTTTGGGAAAAAAGTGTCTTGGGAGGGGGCCTAGTTGCCCTCCAATTATTTTGGTCATTTAAAAAGGACGTTAGAACCTTCCATTTCCATTAGAATGAGCCCTCTCTCGACGGTCTAGGCCCACTGGGTCGATACGCACACCCCTGGAAAAAAAATCAAATAAAGACGCATCCGTGATCTTTCTTTTGGCAAAAATTACAAAATTCCACATTTTTGCAGATATGAGCTTGAAACCTCTACAGTAGGGTTCTTTGATACGCTAAATCTGATGGTGTGATTCTATGAATTCCAAGGGGTCTTTCCCCCTTTTTGAGAAAATCAGACAAATTTTCTCAAGCTCGTTGCTCTCGATGGGTAGAACTAAACTTAATGAAACCTATATATTTAGAATCAGCATCATAAGCCGATTCTTTGGATATATGAACTGGTCTCAGAGTTCAGTCTTTTCGAGATTCGGTTATTATTGAGCCGGGTTGCTCCGTGCTCACTGTTCATTACCACGAACTGTCTGATTACCCATCAAAATCCAAACAGAGATCATTGAAATATTGATCGTTTTTTCTGTGTTACCAAAAGTACCGAAAATTCATAAAACTTTACAGTTTTATGAAATGTAATTAAACAAATAGAAAACGGTTTTCAACCAAAGTAAGGAGCAAGTTTAAAACTTAAAACAAATATAAATTACTTTTTAGCTTTAAACAAAAGCTTTAAACAAAAGCTTTTTAGTGCTTTGAAATCTTTTTTTCCAATAACATATTTTCTTAACAGATTTGGCAGAAATCCAAACTTCACAGTAAAGAGTAAGGAGCTAAAGAGGATACAAGTCCCTTCCTATAAAGAATAATCTGTTCAAATAGGTTTCAAAGCTGTTTCTTGCTTTCAGTTGAAAAGCTCTTTTTTTATTTAATTTCTGATTGTTTTCCAAATCATACTTAGGCCTAACCAAGATATAATTTGAGGTGCCTGTACCTTAAATCCCTGGATAATTGCTTTTGAAATGTGTAAACCAATAGTTGTACGTGCATTAGTACCGTCCTACGTTTCAATTTCAATTTTGGATAAATTTTGAATATACTTAAAAAATGGCGATGAGTAGTAATTTTGGTAAAAATGTCCTTGTTAATATTACTACAAAAGAATTTCGGTGGATGAAAAGGAGTATTATTATTTGTATGGATGGAAATTCTGTGAAACTTTTGATCTTCTACATAAACTGAAGCCATCACAAACTCTACAATATGATTTTCTTATCGATAAATGCATTACATACATTTGCTTAAATACATTGAAATACTTCATATAAATAGAAAAAGAAAATGACACCATTTAAAATTTCTGAAAAGTAGGTTCCTTGCAGTATTTGCCACCCCAAAGAAATTTCTTGGCGGGGCTGATGATGACCTGCCTTGCCTTTTCCACCTCTGTGCTGGTAAAAATGGGAATGTAACATTTTAACTGTGTAGAGAAGCAATTTAATTAATTCCCACTACCTCTTTCAACATTTATCTGAAACCTCGTGAAGAGTAAGCAGTTTGTCCATTAAAATTACTTTTTTTAGGAATCTACCCTACCCCGACCTAAACAATTACTACCCATCCCCCTCATTATGGCTGTTACGCAACTATAAATCGCCAAACGTAGGCTAATTTCATTACAAATAAAGAAAATCAACTTGGTTGAATCCAATACTGCTACCGTGTGGCATTACTGTTTTTCACAACTGAAAAGCCTAAATTATATTTATTCATAATTTTAAATCAATTAGCTTCTCAGAATTTTAAATTGATTGCAAATTCAAACTCTTGGGGGTAAAGTCGTAGTCTTGTGTCCTAAAATAGCAAGAAAACAAGAATTTCCCCTGGTCCAATCTGTATAGTCACTTAATAAAGAGCTTTAAATTTACGTTTGAATTAGCTCTCTAACAGTTATCTTGGACCTTCGGTTTGACACAATCACCCCTGGGAAAAAAAACAAAATAAATAAACATGCATCGACGATGTTTCTTCTGAAAAAAACCTAAATTCTACATTTTGAAGATCGGAGTTTGAAACCTCTACCGAACGGTTCTCTGATATGTTGCATTTAATAAAGAGGTTTTCAATATGCTCGCTTGATTTTTTCGGGGCGGGGTCCCCTTTTTTCAAAAATTAGGAAAATTTTGTCAAATTTTTGGTATTAGGTGGGTAACAATAAACTATAAGGATTGTATATATTTATAATCCGCACAAAAAGCCAATACTGCCGGTGTAGCAATTGTCATGAGAATTCCATTTTTAGTTTTGGTGAATATTGGCCCTAGTCACTTTTTACTGATATTTCGGTGTTTGACCCCCCCCCCCCCCTGAGAAATTTTCTTCTGTCGCTCTTGGACATCAGTTTATTTCAAACATTCTTTTCCTGAAAATTTCAGTGTTTATAACCACTAGCGAATCTGAAACTGTAATCATTTATACCACCTCAGCACATATGTTAAGAAATGTTTTAGTGCCCTCTTCCTAGCCACAATATCTTTGTTTAGTTTTTGGTAAAACATTTCGATTTTAAAATTTTTCTAATTTCCTTAGCATGAAAGTTCCCTTTTTTGAAGTAAAATAGAGATTAAAAGTTATATGAAGCAAAATTTAATTAGGATGGTGGTAGTTGAGGTTGAGGTTGGCGTAGAGCTGGTTTAGTTGCCTGTCTTTTCGAAAACTGCCTTAGTTTTGAACTTGAAAAACTGAAAAATTGCATTATAGATAGAATTGCAAAATCAATCCGCCTAATCAATAATGAGAATCCCCGCCCAAATAGTTTTGTCCTCCATCCTTAGAAAATTCTTGCCTCCAACGTTCCGCCATACCTGAATTTTGAGAAATATTTTGTGGGATAGTTCCACTTAATAAATCTTTTTTACATTTCCGTGGAAACAATAGAAAAAACAAAAATTACCCCCCCCCCCCAAAGATTTTGAAAAAAACATCCTCTCTCTTCTCTTTTACGTTTCTATGAAATGATACCACTAACATATCTGCAAAAAAATAACTCTTTAATCTTCGTACCTCACTATTTACACTAATTTCTAACCGTTTGAAAAAAATGTGTATATAGCAAGGCTGTGGAGAAATTAAGATTTCTCCTACTTTGGAGCAAGATAGTTTTTAGTGATACTGTTATATCGTTTTAAAGTCAGTAAAAGATATGTTGCAGTCCCCATACAATTATTCAGGCCATATTCTGACACTGTATTATCAGCCATTTTCTAGAAAAAGAAATATAACCAAATGCCAAGCTAACATACATTAATAATTGTTTAAAATTATTGTTTCTAAACCATAGTTCAAAATTACTAATGGGTTGTTTCAAATTATGCTAAAGGCTGCATCACCGCTTATGATAAGTTACAATACGCGGGTAAAAAGGTTCGGATAAATCAATGATCGGGATTGATTGAATTGAGTATGTCTAGGTGCATAGTGGCAGTTTTCACTTTTTAACACTAGGATTGCTAGTACTTTTTACACATTTTTTTTCCTTTCTTCTAAGATTTGAGTGATGCTCAAGTGGGACCAAGCAGACTGATAAGCAACCAAAACATGATAAAGTTTGTTTTGAGGCCATAACATTTAGTTTTTGAAGGACGCGAATACTCTTTTTTGTGGACGTATGTAAGAGTTATAACAGAGTAAAACTACCTATATGCATAAAGTTGGAAAATCGGCGTGTTTCTTTACCATTGTAGATAATTCCCGCTAAGACCCCTATTTTCCGTTTTCGCAAATTTTGACTGTATGCTTATTTGTTTTAGCGCTATTATTTGCTTTTAGCCATTTCTAAAAAGATTTTTCACACTTTTTTTGTGCTTTAATGGCAAGTTCAGAGCATAGGGATCGATTAACATTAACAGATTTTGAATAGTTTCTTTTATTTTCTTCTCTTGTTTCACTCAAAAAATAGTTCGACTCTGATTTAACGGTTAATTGTGACCGTAGAATTTTGCAAAATCTGGGCTCTATTCTAATCTCTATCTTTATAGTAAGGACCCACTAAAAGTATGGCCAATAGAAAAGAATATGGAAAAACAAGAGGGTCTACCCCCTCTCAATCCCTTGCTCTTTACGCTAAAGTTTAACTTTTTTTCACACTTCTTTAGGAAAGACTACTTAAACACAAAGGCTGTTGAATTTGAATAAGAAGTATTTTTGAAGAGCTTTAAGATTTTAACGTAAAGAGCAAGGGATTGAAGAGATGGCAGCGCCCGTTTAAAAACTGAATAATTTCTGTTCGTTTCAAGTCTTAATGCTGCTCGTTACTTTAACTTGAAAGAACTTGTTTTTTTATTTATTTCAAAAAAAGAAACGGCTTACAATAATATAAAAGTACGACGGAGAAGTGGCTGTCAACGCTTTTTTTCTATTTAATATTATTTACATGTGATAGATAAACTTTCAAGGTTTCTTGACGTTTCTATATCATCTAATAAAAAAAAATGTCATATTTATAAGGTAAATGTTATTTCAGACACTTTTTCAATATACTATAATTATTTTCGTTGTGTCATTAAGTGTATGATACAAAGAAAGATATTTAGATTGATCACTCACACTTAAGAAAATTGTAAGTTTTCTCTCTCACCATCATGGTTGCCAGATCATCAATTATGGGATACTATTATATATAAAAATCCATCTACATCATTGGGAAATGGCAAAAAAAAAACAGAAGTGACGTTTTGTAAGTAGAGACATACACCTGATTGAGTTTTAATATGTTTTAAATAAGATGTACTTTAATCATAAGAGAGCACAGTTCCCATCAATACTTTAGTGATCAAAGAGTTAATATAACAATATAATACTATGTCTCAACAGTAAAAGGAAATTATACGCAAACCATTTTCAGCTGTTGAATATCTGGAAGATGTAACACACTGAAAGAGCAAGCATTCTATGGCTAAACATGGATATGTGAACAGGCATTTGCTTAAACTAAGAAGTCTTGTCAGATCTACATTCAATTACACTTTTAAGCCCATGCAGCGAAAACAGCGACGCAAGTAGCTAACTGATTGGCAGAATTTCAAATACTAGCTTCAAAATAATTTACTCAAGAGCTTGATGCTCGAAAAAAATATATAGGCGGAATATTTGCTTAGCTTTTATTTCACTAATTATCTTCAGAAAATCCATCACTAACTTCTTGTATCTTTTTATGAAGGAAAGACAGTGTAGTCTTTGCCACTACTGATACTTGGATGCACTTTGTGCAACCGAACACTAAATTTTATATATGAAGGGGTTTGGCCAACAAATGTATGTCTGTCCAGACCAGCGGCACAAATTCAGGGGGGGGGGCAAAATCTTCCCCATAGATTCTGCAAAATTGATTAATTGATATTTCCCTTAAAATTTTAAAAAAAAAAAAACCCCCCCCCCCAGATACTGAAAAATTATTTTTCTTTTATTTTCATTACCGAAAATTGGAAAAAAATAAATCCTTGTTCTCGCTCCCTCTACGTATTCGTGGATTGCAATCCCTCAGCCAGACTTGTGTGTAGCTATTGAGGTTGAGCTAGGCAGGTCAAGCTAGCGAAAGACGCTCTAGAGTGATATGAAACCAATTACAGTTCAATACTTATAGGACGATTAGCCTTACTCGGCCTAATGAGTCTTCAGAACTAAAATTCACAGCAATTGTCAATGAAGTCCAATGTTAGATATTTTAATTTTTCATACAAAAAGTCAACTTAAAAAAATAAACTTTATTGCAGTCTCTTCATTGATTAAAAAACTCTTCATTTGCTGGAAAAGATAATAAAGGTGAATTATTAATATCTAATAAAGAAGAGAGAACAACGACAGCCTGTTTATTACTTTTAAATTGAAAGTAGAGAATTTAGATAGAGGAAGTAGAGAATTTAGTAGAGAAAGTAGAGAATATAAATAAAAAACTTGCTAATCACTAAAATAAAAGCTACAGTTAATCCAGCGGGAATCATAGCATGTTTGATTATAGGTTTAAAGCGAGATATTCACACATTTGCTACATTACAACATAAGACAGATTTCGTATTCGAAAAAAAGACATTTAATAGCAAGTAAAAAGTTATTAACATTCAATTATTCTAATTGAAAAATTAGCATTAAATGAAAAAATGCCATAAGTAATCGTCCTAAATTGAGATTACCACTATTAGTGTTTTATGGCTTAAAATTTTTCTTTAGTGCGTTTGGCCATTCCAAGATCACTTATTTGACAACCCCGATTTTTTATCCTTCTAACCTTGGAAAATGCAGGATTAATGAGAGTAAGTGACATCACATATAAACAAAAATTCAATCTTTTCTAAAGTGAAAAAGATATGTGAAATTATATACAGAGAACAAAATGAGACATCAATTGTGAAATGTGACACATCTTAACGCGTTTTTAAATAAGCTATGTTTTCAGTGCAGTACATGTGATTTATGTTGTAATTCGCCTAATTGCCTAATTGCCTTTTCAGTTGAAAAGTTGCCGAATAAGGATTTATTGTAATCGTTTAGGGATTACAGCCCTAAGACATTACATTGTCCCTTTTTTATTTGGTTGTATGAAAAATGGACATCCATGGTTGCATGGATATCACACTACCTTTCATGCTCGATCTCATACATTCTTTTTTCTGTTAATTTCAATCAAGCATGGGCCAATAACTTTTAAGGAGGATCCAAAGCTTTAATATTAATTATAGAGATTAGCATCTCTGACGATAAATTAAAATACATGAAATATCGTTAAAAATATTGAACCTGTTATCCGAAATTTGTTGCAACAACTGTGATTTGGCCCTTCGTTTTTATCCTTTTAGTAAAGTAATTGCATTTGTCTGGCAACATTTATGGATAAAGTTCTTATTAACTGAGATAGTCATTTGTATTTTACTGGGGAAAAGATTTTAGATTGTAGAGCAGAGTTTTTTTTTTTAATATAAAATTCAAAAATGAAATTCTTTTTAAGCTGCCACCAAAGATTGTTTTCTCTTCGAATGCTTTTAGTGAATCGCTATAATTGCTACATACAATTTTCGATTTAACCTTTGTATTTTCTGCTAGTTTCTTCTAGTTTGTGCTCATTTTAAGTTTAATCCCGCTCTTCACTTCTATTAAAACATCTTATTTTCTTATTAAATTTATTCGTAAGGGGAATATTCGGACAACAAATGTCTTAATGTGAAAAAGATTGCCAGCAACAGATATCAATTGACAGAAAATATGGATCATAGGAGATTCTGGCATAAAAAAAAAATAAATAAACAGACAAAAAGGTTAACTGTTTGAAAACTAGCCTTGGTTCCTTTTCTTTAAAAATCTGTTCAGGAATCTTCCTAATTTTAAATTCCTCGTCAATTGATTTTCTTAAAGAACTTTGACAAGATTTTCTCTGCTTTCTCTGTCACTGAATTTTTTTTCATGTGAAGGCTCTTAACATCCATGATTTTTCAGTCAAACAACCGTTTGGGGCTTGTGACGTAGATTCCTTAGTATTAAAAAAACAAGTGACTGATCGATTGTTACTTAAGAAAATAAAAAAACTGGGTAAAAAACTTAGGTAAAAAAACTGGCAAAAACTCAACTTGGGTAAAAAATGGAATTAGTAATTTTATTTAAGGATCTTTGAAAGATCGATATAAAGGGGTAAGCAGCCAAGACAACAGCATAGTAGGAATCAAAATAGGAGAACATCCGCAAAAACTTCTTATATATATGGTTGATACACATCACTATAATCAATAAAAATATACTATAATCATTACAAGATATATTTACATGTAATCTTCAATATATACTATAACCAAAAAATTCTATATAATACAATAAAATATACTATACTATAATATACAAAGATACTATAATCGTATATAGAAATAAACTATAACACAAAAAACTACTATAATCATTAAAAAACATATTTACATGTAATCTTCATCGCATCCACCATCTTTAAGAGCAAAGCAGCCTAACTAGGTGAAAAAGTAAATATTTTCCTTGGCTAACATTACCTCTTCGTCCTCACTTATTCCTAGTTTAAGTGACATACCCAGTGTTGAAATTGATTATTGCAATTGATTTTTGTCCGTCAAAAGCCAATTGCAATTATGAATTTTGTTCAAAAGTACTAATTGAAATCCTTGTGATTAATTGTTTGCCTTTGTTGTTTCAGAGATCAATAAGCTTTAGTTCGTTCTTTTAAAGATAGAAAATTCCTGGAATATATGTCTATTAGTATAAGCTAAAAATACTTTTGGTTAGTTTCAAAAATTCAATGAATTTGCAAGAGGCTTTCAATTTTTTTGGTAAAAAATTGAAATTTTTTGTAATAAGCTTTATTGAATACGGGGATAGTCTTTTTGGTATTACTTTTCAATAAATAATTTATAAGACCAACTGGCTAGGCATGCCAAATAAAAGAAATACTGTGAAGCCAGAAAAATTCGATACGGTGAAAAATGGAAGGATAGATACGCCCTTTCATCATTGCTTGGAAAGGACCTCTTTTAATTTAGTGTTTGTTTTTTGAGGTTTGGTTTGTTTTTATTGTTGCCCTTAAGAAATGAAGTAATTTAATGGGATGTACACATAACAGTACGTACTAATCGAGTGGTTAGCATGCTAAACTTGAAATCCTTTGTCCATGTGGACAGGGGTTCGAGTCCTGGTGGCGCTGGTTATTTGGTTTGGAACTGGGGTCAGTGAGGTAACTCTGTAAGCTCAGCCAGAATCGACAAAGTTCTAAATGGGTACCTGGAGAAGTCTGGAGAAAGTAGGCAGGAAGAGTTTTCGAAAGCACTGGATGACTGCTCCCCATTGCACCTCCTGGCTGAAGGGCTATGAAAAGATCAGTGCCGGCAGTAGGGACAGAACAGTCCAATGCCGTATTCTTAACGTTAACTCTTACATATTGGAACATACATAAACCTATCTTGTTTTGCCCTTTAAAACCCCCTTAGGAGACTTTCTATCCGTATATTTTTTACTTTTTATTTACTTTCCTCCAGTAAGAGTGGTTGAGCGGAGGTCTCGACCGAAATATCTGCATATTTATTTTTCCTTTTTTCACTTGCTAGAATTATCCTCGTTTTTTCTTCTTCATAAATATTTTTTGTTTTTTAACTTTCAAACCTATCTTTACACCCCAGACTATCTAAACATCCATAGAAATAACCATATTTCTTATGACTGTAAGTGCATGATGTAAGTGTAGCGTATACTTACCAGTTTGGTACGTTATCAATACTATCACAGGAGAGAGAATACTCGTTAAATGCTTCATACTCTCCACAGGTTAATAACCTTGGATAACCGTTAACACATGTAATCAGCCTTTTACAATCACCTGGAACAGCATACCTTGGGTAGGGTAAAAAAGTTTGAACCAACGATCCTTTTGGTAAACTGTCGGGGTCTGGGCAAGTAAACCCAACAACTCCTGAAAGAGAAGGATAACTTTTTAAGAACTTAGTAGCTAGTAAGGAAGGTATAGTTTGAGTTTCTGAGGTAGCTATGCTAGGTGGAAGATAAAAAAACCACTGGATGCGCCTTTTTATACTTTTTCAAAATCTAATAATGATTACTGGCCCAAACTCCGTTTTGAGTCCTTAAAGATACCCTTAAAGTGACACCTTGCTCTTTTTTTGCTTGCAGAAATAGGTTAAAAACTTTCCATTTGATTATAAATTCAATGGTAAGTGAATGTTTCATAGTCAAACACGCCACATCAACGAACTTATCCCTATCAAACCTGATAAATTCAACAATTACTCGATTTTATAATTTCCACAATCTATTGAACGTTTTTCTAAGTATTCGGAAAAGTTAAATTTTGTGATAAAACTGAAATAGCGACCAGAAGAGCTGCTGATAAAAATGAAACATATAATAAAATGGTGGAATTATAAGATTTAAAGATTATTAACTTTATCGGATTTTATTGTAATAAATTACTACCTGTTGAATATATGACTGTGGAATGCCATCTCAGCCTTGGGTTTAGATTCAAATGGTAGGTTTTTTGTCTTGGTTCTACTGCTTAAAAAAAATTACAGAGCCACTTAGTTGTCACTATAAGGGTCCCTTTAAGGGCTCAAAATAAAATAAGCTTATATAAAATAAGCTTTTAAAGGAGCTTATTTGATTGGAAATTAAAAGCTCCAGTGCCCTTTTTAAGAGTAAAAAGTGACTGGAGGCAATCAGCTTTCCAATTCTATTTCTAAGAAAAAGACTACTTCAATATAAAAAGAACAGAAATTAATGAAAAAAAACTTTTTCCACAAAATAAGTTTTTCAAGGAAAAGTAAAGAACTCTATTAAACCAAAAATGAGCAAAAATAAAAGCCAAATATTGTACACACTATAACAACTACCACGAATCAGCATCAATAAATAATGAAACCCAAAACAAATATAAATTGCAATAAATAACCGAGTCAAACTCAAAACGAGCAGAAATTAGCATGATTAGGGCTCACAGCCCTTATGTCTTCTCAAGGCCAGAACATAATTTGTGCTTTACTGAAAAAAATTAAATGTTTTCTATTTTAGAAGTTTAATAAATTAAAATTATTAAGAGTTTAAAGAACAAATATGAGCATATGTTTATTAAATTGAAAACGTATATTCATTTTGTAGTTTTTCAGTAAAGTGCATATTATGTGGAAATAAGTGACGGAATAAAACGAGTTTTATATCTTTCTGTATTACAATAAGTTAGAGCTCTATAGAGAGTCTTGGTAGGCGACTTCTTTTTGAGAATGGCTAAGCTAGTATTATAAAAAGATGAAAAAAAAAACAGTAGCTTCGATTTACAACGCAACAAACAAGGCCGTATCCATTTAGGGGGTGTTAACCCCCCCCCCCCCTTCAAAAAAAAAAGTTTGTCCGGCTCGTCAATACGTAAAAAAAATGAATGTAAACCGATTTTTGATGTACTTTTTAAAGCTTTTTTCTGTAAATCCCCGCCGAAAAAAAATCATGAATACGGCCCTGACAACAACATAACTTAATTTAATAAGGTAAGGACGAATGTCGATCAAATTTCATTGATTAATTGTTTTAGCAAAAAAAACTTCTTTCTTAAGGCCCCGGTTTCCATGCCCATTGTTTTTTCATGAGCCAAATTACAGACCACTTCCGCTTGATAAAATTAGTCTTACTTAAAAAGAAGAAAAGTAACAGCGCCAAACTTATATCCTCGTGCTGTCTGAACGTGAAAATAGCTAGAGGCTTTAATTTTAACAAGTCTAGGTCACATTTGAGTTTTCAATAGGATATATATATTATTTTTCTATTGGAAAAAAAAACTCCTATATTACTCTTCTCCGTTCAGTCAATATCAAAAACGAGTTACGTCACTGCCACATTATAGTCGCATACTAAGACAAAACGAATCGACATTATGTCGATAATATCGATATAATAGATCGATACAATCGTGATCAGTCGATAAAATCAAAATCACCCACGATTAGAGTCTCAATTATGCATCCTGTTCGTAATTTCTTGAATTGAACAATGTTCAACTTTTAAGTAAAAAATTTGAAATTGACCAATCAGTGTTAATATCCGACGCATAACTTTCAAAATTAGAATAGATAGAAGTTCAGAACATGTTCTCACAACATGTAGCTCTGATCAACAACTTTAATACGTTCTATTGACTGTACGACACTTCTTGACTGCAAAACGGTTTGCAAACTTGAATCAATATTTAGCGGATTGGCCCATACTTGAAGGCACCAACCCACTCATTGTACAGTCTTTGGGGGAGCCCTTATGAAATGATGCACTAACGAAGCTATCGTTCAAGCAGTTCCATTCCAGGGGTGTCAACTGGACAGGGGGTAATCCTCCCAGACTTTTTTTCCATCTTTGGATTTTGAAAAATTCATTTTCTGGTATTTTAACTGAAAACACATTTCAATTTTTTTTTTATTTTAAAACAACAGAATAACCCTTTAGATTTTAGAAAACAGATTTTGTCACCTTCCTAAATGTTCGTGACTTGACGCCTTTTTCCAGTTATAAAGCACTGGTTGATTGATGTACTTTCTCAAGCTGCGGTTTTTTCTGAGAACTTAAAAGCTCGTTCCGCAATTTTTTTAAATATACCAAATATACAAAAAGCAAGCTTTTTAAACTGAAAGTAAGGAGCGACATTAAAACTTCAAACGAACAGAAATTATCCCGTATATGAAAAGGGCTCTCCCCTCCTCAATGCCTCGCTCTTTACACTAAAGTTTTTTAATGTTTTAAAAAGTAGAGTCGTGAGAAAGAGTCAAACTTTAGCGAGAAAAGCAAGGCGTTGAGGAGGGGAATGCCCCTTTCATATACGGAACAATTTCTGTTCGTTTTAAGTTTTAATGACGCTCCTTACTTTCAATTCTAATTTTTTTTTATTCAATTTTTGAATGTTTTTCAACTAATGCAGGTTGGAATTTGGCCCACCGTACATGAAATATTAAGACAAAATTTGTATATTAATTTTGGCACATTTATTCCGTGTATCAAGAGTTGCCCCCTCCTCAATACCTTGCACTTTACGCTAAAGCAGTTAGCACTTTTAAAAAAGCTTCCAATTCTAATTGAACAACCCCTGTGTTTCTCACCCCCCCAATTTAAAAAATCAGTTAAAATTTTTCAAGCTCGTAACTTTTGAATGGTAACATTAAACTTGATGAATCTTATATATTTGAAATAAGTATAATAAGCTGATTCTTTTGATGTATCTATTGACATTAAAATTCCGGTTTTAGAGTTTCGGTTACTGTTGAGCCGAGTCGCTACTTACTTACAGTTCGTTACCAATAACTGTTTGATATAAGCATAAAATGACCTAATATATTTACACGTTTATAACATTAATTAAATACTGCCGTTGCTATCTTTTGTACTTATATTAAAACTCCTCATTCAGGGATGCCAAGACGGGGCAGGGGGTAAATGCACTCTTTTATTTTGAAAAAATCTGGTTCTTTTATTGAAAAAAAAAAAAAAATCAAAATTAACTTCAGAATCTCCATAAGTTTTGAAAATACTTATTTCCGTATCTTCATTAAAAAAACAAAAAAAATAAGAATAGTATATCCCCCTCTCTTCCGAAATTTTTTGAATTAGTACCCCTGTCCTCATTAAGATCTTACAATATACATACATATATTTAGGCTAAATGAAATGATCTTACATATAAAATACAAAATATCAGTTTCACAGAATATAAGTAAAATCTTCGTTTTTACAGAACACTATTACGAACTTAAAACTAAGAATGGATCCATTTCTGCTCCTCTAAAATTATAAAAAAAAAATAATGATTTCATTCAACTTTAATTTGAAATGCTCAATTGAATGTAGTCGAAAATATTTTGTGTCTCCAGGTTTTAGAGACACACCTTGTTTAAGTATTCTACCTTAAATTTTCCTCTTTTTTTTAATCTAAAAATTACTTACTTTCCGGGTCACACCCATTTTCATCAATCAATAAGTCAGGCCAATTACAAGCATGAATTCTCTCATCGTATGCAAGGCCTTTTTCGCATTCTGCTATTTCTGCTTCTCCATAAGCACAGCGATAGTACCCCGTCTCACAGTCACTAGATATTGGAAATATACCAAATAGATAAGGACAGTATGCGGATTCTGATCTATCTGCTTTCTCTACTGAAAGAAGAAAACAAATTGAATTAAATATACACTTATTTAAATTGAACTTTATAGTAATGTCCACCCCTGGTTGCACTCAAACGAAATGATGTATCTTACAGTTTAATATAGTTGCAATCAAACGAAAGGATGTATCTTATGCAAGGCCGTATCCAGCGGTTGGGGTACTGGGTTTGCCCTTCCCTCTCCACAAAAAAATGTGCGACCCATAAAAAGGTAACAAAATGTGTGTAAACAAATTTTTGATACGTTTTGTAAAGTATTGTAAACAAAAATGCCCTCCTTAACAATAATACTCCCCCAAACCAAAATCCTGAGTACGGCCTTGATCTCATGTTTTCCTAGATCTTAGCTGATTAAAAACAGGGTTTGTTATAAAGACAGATAGAATAGCGTATTACAAATAGCTAAATACCACGTCTTTATTTAGCATTTAGAATATGTTCTTTGCTGAAGCGTAAATCAAAGCTTAATGATCTTTCCACATTTACTTAATGGATATAGTTCAGACCCTGCATTAGGAGATCTATGCTTAAAATGACATCGAGAAATGTTGTATAATTTAGATTTAAATGGGTATCATGTACAAAATTGGTTATATACGCTTTTTATTGTTCAGGAAGATTATTTTACACCTCTCACACTAAAACGACAGTTAAAATCGACTTGCTTCCCTCCTCAAAGACTTGTCACTGACTGTTTCAGACTAATACCACAGATGGGAGACAAAGTGGGGTGACTTTCTAAATTAAAACTTTGTGAATATTCATTACTCAAGAGCAAAGATAACCCACCCAGTAGTGGATCCAAAGGGGGGCGCGCGCCCCCTAGCAGAGTCTAAAGTAGTGTAATTTACTTAATTAACTGAAGTTTGCGCTAATTAAACTTGCTCCTAACGCAAGTTTATCGGATCAACCTATTTTGCGGCCTCCCCCCTAAAATGTTTTACGGATCAACCTATTTTGCATCCCCTCCCTAAAAAAATCCTTGATCTGCTCCTGAACCCACCACCCCTTTTAAAAAAATATTCTTTTTCTGAGTGCGCGCGTAAAATACTGTAATATCGATGTTTTTTTCTCAACTGCATCTTATCTCCAAATAGTAATTCATTTCCCCATATTTAATTTATTATAGAATTGAATCGGACTTGAACTCGTGGCCTGCAGATTGGAAGTCTGGTGCTCTGCCAGATGAGCCAGCCGAGCTCTTTAATTGGTTTTACACTTTTGATAAATGCAATTGAGGCTTATAGAGATTATAGACCTAAAATGTCCATAGTTACTTAACAACCGTTCCCAGTGAATGCCAACTTTAGGTGAATTAAATACTACAATCTACTTCGGTTATTACGACTCACGTTACGTTCTGAGCTACAACTTGCGTTGCTAAGTTACTACAGCTTACAACCTGGAAAAAGGCAATATATGTAATAACTAGACTTATGCCGAGGCTGAGTGGCTGCACCACTGCTGTTCTACCCGAGTGGCCACGGCTGTTATACTTGCAGTCTTATTTCCTTCGGGGCAGGTGATCCGAGTCCTCGTCTCGCTGATTAATTGGTTTAGGACGGTGGTCAGCGCTGTGACTCTGTAAGCTCTGTCAGAGTCGATCCAGCTCCAAATATGTGCCTGAAGAAATTTGGGGGTAAAACACAGGAAACGTCAGAGAATCTCCCCCCCCCAGCCACACATAGCCCTTCCGAAAAAAGCTGGAGAATCAGAATGTCAGTAGCTGTGCTACGCCGCCTAAGTACAAAAATTCTTCCCGCTAAGAAAAACACAGGAATGTTGCTTAAATTAACATTGGCTGATGTCTCTACCAATCTAACATTTTTCATATATTGTAATTGGACAACTCTTGTGGAAGCCAAAAATAATCTTCAGGAAAATTTTCACAAATTCGTTTAGTTTTGAGGCACGTGAAAATTTCTATAAGCTTCGTAAAAGCGCACTTGTTCTGGAATTTACCCGAATAAATAATTATATCTTATAGTAGAGGAAGTATAAGAAAGTAGATTGTTTACGAAGCCAATCAATGGTTTGTAATGGCGAAAAGATTTATATAGCAAAATTTTACTTCAACAGTTTCCAAGGTTAAAATTTTAAAATATACAAAAATCACAGTTTTTGCGCGGCTAAGACATGACCATTGCAAAAGCTGAACGTTTAGGCCCTTCTTCAAACTATGTGAAGCACTACTTCCTGAACTGGCAACATTGTCTACTGATGAGCCAGGGTACTAAGTTCTAGCTTTTCAGGAGTTTGGCAATAGGCAATATGGATTTTGGAATATGGAATTGGAATATGATTACCATATAACTATCAGGAATATAATGATCAGTTATCAAAAAATCCAGAATTTGCAATATGGTTTACTCCTGAGCCAGGGTACTAAGTTCTAGCTTTTGAGGAGATTGGCAATAGGCAATATGGATTTGGGAGTATGGATTTGGAATATGATTACCGTATAATCATCAGGAATATAATAATCAGTTACCAAAAAATCCAGAATTTGCAATATGGTTTACTACTGAGCCAGGGTACTAAGTTTTAATTTTTCAGAAGATTGACAATAGGCAACATGGATTTGACAATATGGAATTGGAATATGATTATCATATAATCATCAGGAATACAATCATCAGTTTTCAATAAATCCTGAATTGGCTATATTGTTTATTCATGAACCAGGGTACTAAGCTTCAATTTTTTGGGAGATTGGTAATAGGCAATATTGATTTGGCAATATGGAAGTGGAATATGATTATCATATAATCATCAGGAGTATAATCATCAGTTTTCAATAAATGCTGAATTCGCAATATTGTCTGCTGGTGAGCCAGGGTATTAAGTTTTAATTTTCCAGGAGATTGACAATAAGCGATATGAGCTTGGCAATATGGGATCGGAATGTGGTTATCATATAACCAAAAGTAATATAATAATCAGTTGTCAATAAATTCAGTATTGGCAACATTGTCAACTGATGATCCGGGGTACTAAGTTTCAAATTTTAAGCTGTTACTCATCTTTGAGTTTTATAAGGTCTGAACTGGGTTTTTATTAGATATAACAAAGTATACATCCTGTAGATTCTTTGTGGGGGCTTGACCCCCTGAAGCAATGTTATGAGAGTAACTCAACCCTAGAAAATAATGACTTTTCAGTTGACAGGATTTCCTGCCAGAATAATAGATTTTCAATTTCTTTTATGTGCAAAACATGGTATTTAATATTACGTTACAACACGTGTAACGTAATTTGCCAAGTTATTAGAAAATTTTTGGCATGAACACAAAAAAAACATCATCCTTCTTTTAAACTGACTGAATAACCGGATCCTTAGACACGTAAATTTGTAACAGATTTGGCGTTATATACTGCTTAAATTTTCAAATTAGTTTCAAGCGTTCAGGCTAACTCAAAAATAGAACTTAAGAATAGTTTTCTAGGCTAAAACGCCTAATCATTCAAACGGAAAAAGAGAAAGAATATCGAGCTTAAATATTGAATTTCCTAGCTTAAATGTTGGAGTAACTAGATAATCATACGATTTTGAGAAAATAAATTTCTCTGAAATCTGGAGTTCTAAAGCCCGAACTCAATATAGACTTTAAGAAGACAGATTGATTCGGTCCATTTAAACCGCATTTCAAAGTTTAATATCACAGTGCTTGACTTACTGTCAACCCGACAAGAAATTCATAAGGTTGTTATCTAAGAATTTAAAATTGTATTAAAAAAGACAAAAATTTCTATAAAGAAAACTTAATCCCTTCTCTAATTAATTAAAAAAAAAAATTCCGAAAAAATTGGTTTTTCAAAGAAAAGTAAAGAACTCCATTAAACAAAAAATGAACAAAAATAAAATGAAATAATCTACCCAGCATGAAATAAACACAAATCAGCATCAATAAATAAATGAAACCCAAAACGAACGGAAATTACAATAAATAACCCAGCCAAACTCAAAACGAGCAGAAATTAACATAAGTTGGGCTCAAAACACCTATACTTTCCCAAGGCCAGAACAAAATTTGCACTTTACTGAAAAAATATAAATGTTCTTACTTTCATAACTTTAATAAGTCAAATTATATTAACATTTTGATTACTAAATATCCGTATATGTATAGTAAACTGACAATGCACATTTATTTGTATCCTTTTCAGTAAAGTGCAAATTTTGTTCTGGCCTTGGGAAGGCATAGGGGTTTTGAGCCAAACTTATATTAATTTCTGTTCGTTTTGAGTTTGACTCGGGTATTTATTGTAATTCTGTTCGTTTTGGGATTCATTTATTTATTGATGCTGATTTGTGGCAGGTTCCCGTTTGGTAGATTATTTGACTTTATTCTTGCTCATTTTTTGTTTAATGGAGTTCTTTACTTTTCTTTGAAAAACTTATTTTGTGGAAAAAGTTTTTTTAATTCATTTCTGTTTGTTTTATATTGACATAGTCTTTTCAGGGAAAAAGAAAATAATGCTTTAAATCTTTCATTTTTTAAGTCTTTATAGTTTTGCCTGCTTTTTGTATGCTGGTGAAAAATTTTCAGCAATTTTTAATAACACCCTATTAAAAATCTGGACACAAACAGCAGTGTTGAATTTAGTTTCATACCCCCTCTAGTTGACCTGAAATGGAAAACATGATACCATTCGCAAAAAATCTGTTTACTTTCTTTGATAGCTTGGATACACTTACGTTATTTTGATCTGGTTAAATTTTAAGAGCACAAGTAGCCCCTAAAGTCTGAACATAATACCCTCAGTCGTTCTTGGGATACTGCCGATATGTCTTATTGGGAATTAGCATTAACACAGTGCAGTTTGATTTAATCTTAAGGCAACATTTAGTTTTTAAACATAATGGGCAAATGGGAGGATGGACGTGGGAGGGGGATTAGTTGCCCTCCAATCACTTTCGACTATTAAAAAGGGCATCAGCCCCTTCTATTTTCAATCTAATGAGCCCTTTTCAAAGTTCCCACGACAACTCTATCGATACGAAGTGCCCTGGTCTAAACAACAGCAACAAAAAAATAACACATTATACCCACATCGATCTTTACTATAAAAATGTCAAACCTTCCTATCACTTTCGACAATTAAAAAGGGCACTAGTCCTTATGATTTCCAATCGAATGAGCCCTTTTTGAGTTTCTACGACAACGCATTCTATAAACACCTTATATGCCCCCAGGGAATAAATTAAAACCCTTACCCTAAGGGCTGTTAAGGTGGTTGTCATCCTCTAAGACCTAATTTCCAGAACTTTCAACTACGTTACACAAAATAGCTATCTCAAAATTTTGATTGGATGTGTTTGGGGAAATGGTGCGCGTGAGAAGGGCTGTTGTCACTCTTCAATCACTTTCAACTATTAAAAAAGGTACTTGCCCTTTTAATTTCCAATCAAATGAGCCCTTTTGAAGTTTCTACGACAACACTTTCAATAAAATCTTATACGCTCCCTGGGCGTAACTTACAACCTTTGCCCTGAGATCTGCGGGGGGTGTCATTCTGAAAGATCTTATTTCCAGAACTTTCTACTACGTTGGACAAAATGGCTATCTGAAAATTTTGATTGGATTTGTTTGGAGGAATGGTGGTCGTGAGAGGAAGGTTAGTTACCCTCCAATCACTTTCGACTATTAAAAAGGGCACTAACCCTCTCAATTTCCAATTGAATGAGCCCCTTTTGAAGTTTTATGACAACTCTATCTTTGAAAACCTTATATGCCCTAGGGCATAACTTACAACCTTTGCCCTTGGGGCTCTGGGGAGTTTGTCATCCTTAAATACATAATTTCAAGAACTTTTAACTACGTTGAATAAAATGGCCATCTCTAAACTTTGAGTGAATGTTTTTGGGGAAATTTTGAGTGTAAGAGGGAGGTTAATTAATCTCCAATCACTTTCAACTATTAAAAAGGGTAATTTCAACTTAAAATCAAATGAGCCATTTTTGAAATTTCTACAACAACTTTCTATATAAACTTTATATGCCGCCAGGGCTTAACTTACAACCCTTGCACTGAGGGCTCTGAGGGGGGTGATCATCCTAAAAGACATAATTTCAAGAACTTTCAACTACGTTGAAAAAAATGAGAATCTCAAAATTTTGTTTGGATGTGTTTGGGAAAATGGTGGGCGTGAGAGGGGCGTTAGTCGCTCTCCAACCACTTTCAACTATTAAAAAAGGCACTAGCCCTTTCAAATTCCAATTGAATGAGCCGTTTTGAATTTTCTACGACAACACTTTCAATAAAAACCTTACATGCCCCCAGGGCATAACTTACAACCCTTGCCCTGAGGGCTGTGGGGGATAGGTTGTCGTTCTTAATGACCTAATTTCCAAAACCTTCAACTACGTTGAACAAAATGGCTATCTAAAAATTTTGATTGGATGTGTTCGGGGAAAACGTGGGCGTGAGAGGGGGTCAATTACTCCACTAACTTTCGACTATTAAAAAGGGCAATTTCAATTTCCAAACAGATGAGCCCTTTTTGAAATTTTTACAACAACTTTCTATATAAACCTTATATGCCCCCAGGGTATAACTTACAACCCTTGCACTGAGGGATCTGAGTAAGGTTTTTATAGAAAGCGATGTTGTAAAAACATCAAAAAGTGTTCATTCAATTGAAAATTGAAAGGGCTAGTGCCCTTTTAATAGTCGAAACTGATTGAAGCAAATAACCCTCCCTCTCACGTCCACCATTTCCCCAAACCCATCCAATCAAAGTTTTGAGATATCCATTTTGTTCAACGTAGTCGAAAGTTCTGCTGGTAAACTTTATATGCTACCCTTGCCCTGAGGGTTGTGGGGGATGGGTTGTCATCCTTAAAACACCTAATTTCCAAAACTTTCATAAACGTTGAATAAAATGGCCATCTGAAAATTTTGATTGGATGTGTTTGGGGAAAAGTGGGCGTGAGAGAGGGGTAGTTGCCCTCGAATCACTTTCGACTATTAAAATGGGCACTAACCCTTTGAATTTACAATCGAATGACCCCTTTATCAATTTTTTACGACTAAGATTTCAATAAAAACTTTGTATGCCCCCAGGGCATAACTTATAACCCTTGCCCTGAAGACTGTGGGGAGAGTTTCCTGTTCAAAGGTATAATTTTCTGAACTTTAAACTGCGTGGAACAAAATGGCTATCTCAAAATTTTGATTGGATATGTTTGGAGAAACGTTGGGCGTGGAAGGGGTGTTAGTTGCCTTCCAATCACTTTCGACTATTAAAAAGGATACTCACCGTTTCAATTTCCAATCGAATGAGCCCTTTTTGAAGTTTCTAAGACAACACGTTCTATAAAAACCTTATATGCCCCAAGGGCATAACTTATAACCCTTGCCCTGAGGTTTGTGGGGGAGTTTCCTCCTCAAAAACATAATTCCTATCTGGAAATCAACAACGCTGAACAAAATGGCTATCTGAAAATTTTGATTGGATGTGTTTGGGGGAAAAGTAGGCGAGAGAGGGGGGTTAGTTGCCCTCAAATCACTTTTGACTATTAAAAAGGGCACTAGACCTTTGAATTTCCAATCGAATGTGCCCTTTTTCAAATTTCTACGACAAAGATTTCAATAAAAACTTATATGCCCCTAGGCATAACTTATATCCCGTGCCCTGAAGACTATCGGTTGAGTATCCTACTCAAAGGTATAATTTCCGTAACTTTAAACTCCGTGGAACAAAATGGCTATCTCAAAATTTTGATTGAATGTGTTTTGGGAAATGGCCGGCATGGAAGGGGTGTTAGTTGCCTTCCAACTGCTTTCGACTATTAAAAAGGGCACTAGCCATTTCAATTTCCAATCGAATGAGCCCTTTTTGAAGTTTCTAAGACAACGCGTTCTATAAAAACCTTATATGCCCCAAGGGCATAACTTATAACCCTTGCCCTGAGGTTTGTGGGGGAGTTTCCTCCTCAAAAACATAATTCCTATCTGGAAATCAACAACGCTGAACAAAATGGCAATCTAAGAATTTTTAATTGGATGTGTTTGGGGGAAAAGTGGGCGAGAGAGGGGGGTTAGTTGCCCTCAAATCACTTTCGACTATTAAAAAGGGCGCTAGACCTTTGAATTTCCAATCGAATGTGCCCTTTTTCAAATTTCTACGACAAAGATTTCAATAAAAACTTATATGCCCCTAGGCATAACTTATATCCCGTGCCCTGAAGACTATTGGTTGAGTGTCCTGCTCAAAGGTATAATTTCCGTAACTTTAAACTCCGTGGAACAAAATGGCTATCTCAAAATTTTGATTGAATGTGTTTTGGGAAATGGCGGGCATGGAAGGGGTGTTAGCTGCCTTCCAATTACTTTCGACTATTAAAAAGGGCACTAGCTATTTCAATTTCTAATCGATTGAGCCCTTTTTTAAGTTTCTACGACAACGCGTTCTATATAAACTTTATATGCTGCCAGGACATAACTTCCAACCCTTGCCCTGAGGGCTGTGAGGGGGTTGTCATCCTCAAAGACCTAATTTACAGAACTTAAAACTATGTTGAATAAAATGGTTATCTCAAAATTTTGATTGGATGTGTTTGGGGAATAGGTGGGCGTGAGAAGAGGGCTAGTTGCCCTCCAAATCACTTTCGACTATTAAAAAGGGCACTAGCCTTTGAATTTCCAATCGAATGAGCCTCTTTTGAAGTTTCTACGACAACGCCTTCTATAAAAACCTTATATGCCCCCAGGGCATAACTTACAACCCTTGCCCTGTAGGCTGTGGGGGAGTGTCCTCCTCAAAAACATATTTTCTATTTGGAAATCAACTACGCTGAACAAAATGGCTATTTCGAAATTTTTATTGGATGTGCTTGGGGGACTGATGGGTGTGAGGCGGGGGCTAGTTGCCATCCAATCACTTTCGACTATTAAAAACGGCACTAGCCACTCCAATTTCCAATTGAATGGGCCGTTCTTGAAGTTTCTACGACAACTCCTTCGATACGAAGTGCCTGGGTATGAAAAATAGAAATAATAACACATTGTGCCCACATCGTTCTTTACTTAGGCACCGTATTTGAAAGGGGCTGTCCCCTCCTCCGCGCCTCGCTCTTTATGCTAAAGTTTGACTCTGTCTCACAACTTTAATTTTTAAAACAATAAAAAACTTCAGCGTAAAGAGCGACGCGTTGAGGAGGGGACAGCCCCTTTCAAATACGGAATAGTTCCTGTTCGTTTTTTAAGTTTTAATGTCGCTCCTTACTTTCAGTTAAAAAATACTTGTTTTTTTTATTTAATTTCTGAACGTTTTTGAATTTAGGCAGGTTTTGATTAAAACGAAATTTGTATATTAATTTTACTTTTTTTTGGTTAAATGGCTTTCTTGAAAGTTGTTTAATTTTATTTACGAACTTTTCTATTAGTAATAAATATACGTAATTTACTAATTAACTTACGTAACGAAGTTCTATATTCGTTTGTTTTCTTACGTATATTGGGGGCTGCGTCTCCTAGTGAATACCTCACTCTTTACGCTAAAGTTCGAATTTTGTTCCAATTTTTTAAGAATGACCCCTTTAACACAAAGGCCGTTAATTAGAATAAATAACTCTTATGAAATAACTAAAAAACTTTATCATAAAGAGCGAGGTACTGACTAGGGGGTGAACCCAATCATATACGTAATGATTTCTGTTCGTTTTAAGTTTTGATGCTGCTCCTTACTTTCAGTTGAAAAACTTGTTTTTTATTTAATTTCTGATGGTTTGTTTAAATAATGCTAGGAAATTTGGTGCCCCCTTTATAGTAATGTCCCTTCCCCCATGAAAACTTCCTCCATGCAAAGATACTCCCACGTAACCCCTGAACCCCCCCCCCCCTCCCCGCCCCACTACCAGAAAAAATCCCCCCTGAAAACGTCTATATACTTCCCAATAACCAATACTATATGTAAACATTGGGCAAAGTTCATAACTTGCAGGCCTTCCCCCGGGGATTGTGTGGGATTAAATCATCTTTAAAGATATAGTTACTATATTTTCGACCATGGTGAACAAAATGGTTATTTCAAAATTTTGATCGGGTGACTTTGGGAAAAAATGAGCGTGGGAGGGGGCCTAGTTGCCCTCCATTTTTTGTTCACTCAAAAACGGAACTAGAACTTTTAATTTCCGTTCAAATGAGCCCTGATACGATATTGTAGGACCACTGGGTCGATACGATCACCCCTGGGGAAAAGAAACAAAAAAAAATAAATAAAAAGAAAACACACATCCGTGATCTTTCTTCTGGCAAAAAATGCAAAATTCCACATTTTTGCAAATAGGAGCTTGAAACTTTTGCATTAGAATTCTCTGATGCACTGAATCTGATGGTGTAATTTTCATTAAGGTTCTATGACTTTTAGGGGGTGTTTTCCCCTTTTTTCAAAAATAAGGTAAATTTTATCAGGCATGTTACTTTTAATGGGTAAGGCTAAACTTGATGAAACCTATATATTTGAAATCAGCATAAAAGTTTAATTCTTTTGATGTATCTATTGGTATCAAAATTTCGATGTTTAGAGTTTCGGTTACTATTGAGCCGGGTCGCTCCTTACTTGCAGTTTGTGACCACGAACTGTTTGAAACCCAGTTGAACAAAATCCTATTTTCTGGGCGCCAATGGAAAAGAAAACAGAACATTCATTCTCTATGCACAAATTCAAACAAACACCAAACATCCCACTCTACGTGGAAATACATTAGCGAACACAAAAATATCATTCTCTATAAACAAATATGCAATAAATAGAAAAACCGTATTATCTACACACAAACATACAACCATGCAACTATGCATCACATTTTCTACACCCTATTACGCATACAAACGCCAAAACATTCGATTCGCTACCAGTAAATACAAAAAAATGCTTTCTATAAACACAGGCAAGTAAACACCAAAAATATCTTCCTTTTTGATGAAACATACGAGCAAACACCAAAACATCTAATTCTCTATATGCAAACGCATTAATCGAATTCAATATAATCAAGCACACGAGT
>JAQQPU010000100.1:60000-71002 GCA_029168905.1 Artemia sp. Kazakhstan ARC1039 | reverse complement strand
AGTAGGGTTCTCTGATACGCTGAATATGATGGTGTGATTTTCATTAAGGTTCTATAACTTTTAGGGGGTCTTTCCCCCTTTTTTCGAAAATCAGCCAAATTTTCTCAGGCACGTAACTTTTGATGGGTAAGATTAAACTTAATGAAACTTATATATTTGAAATCAGAATTAAAATCTGATTCTTTTGATGTATCTATTGGTATCAAAATCCCGTTTTTTAGAGTTTCGGTTACCATTGAGCCGGGTCGCTCCTTACTTACAGTTCGTTACCACGAACTGTTTGAACAGACGAAAAAACACACGAGCAAACATCAAAAATATCCTTCTCTATGGGCATACACAAGCAAACGCCAAAGCATCTCGTTCTCTATACACGAACACACAAACGAATACAAAAAAAAAACATTTTCAACAAAGCTCCTGTCAGAGAATTGTTATACCTTAATAAGGACCGTACTCAAGGATTTATTTTCCTGGGGGGAGGAGTAATAAAAATTTAATAGTAAGATTTGAATAAGAAGTGCCGAGAGATCTAGGAAAATGTAGCTTTCTTGGTTGGGGATCCTGAGCCCCCACCCCTCCTCTTCATCCGTCCCTGATCACATTTGAAACTGCTTTTATATTTTCTCTTTTTAATAATGTATTCATTTTTAGAGTCCAAAATTTTATCTATCAAAACCATGCAACTCCACTGGAAAGGTAAGACGGATCCTATCCACAAAGATGTTATAATTGTTTTGAATATTCTTCTACTATCCGTATTATATCCATTCTACGTTGTTTTGACGAGCCATCTCTCCTCTTTTTAGAAATAGATTCTTATGTATGTTCTTTACTGTCCAAAAGTGATATACTTCATGCATTTTTAACTCGAATTGATGCAAATCTGTTGGCCAAAGAGGGCAACTTCGAAAAAAAGTGTAAATTAGGTTAACTTCTCAAAGAATACGATTACCAATAGAGAAAATTATAAAAATTTCGAGATGTTCCTGGAAAGTGGAAGGTACAGCTCCGATTAGATTAGTTTCCAAAAAGAGTCTGAAATGCACCGATGTTGGTGTGTCAAAGATGGAGAATGTAAAATGCCGGTATATTGATAAAACAAATTTTCTAGACAGTCCGACGCTAAACAAAACCCCTCCAAAATTCTTACATGGGAGGAGGGCACAGAAACTTTCAAACTAATAGTAACTATAATAAATACTAAATTGCCACTTACATTCATAAGTTCTATCTTTGCAATCAACAGCCCAGTGGTAATTACAAAAATTATGAACGGATCCTTTTCCGTCAAAGAGTAAACCATTCTCACAGCTTTCTAGGGTTAATGTGCCATTTTCACATTTGTAAAATTGGTCACAGTACCGTGGATGAGGGTAAAGTTGCAAGCCGTAGTCCTGTGGGCAAGAACTGATTTCACCATAATCTTGAGCTAATGCTGCAATAAAATTACAAAAATTTAATATTTTTTAATGGCTCTCATTTGTTTCAGACAATTTTGAAAAGACAACGCCTTATAACAAAAACCACACGCAATTGTCCCGTAACGGTTGACACGAAAGCAGTGGCGGTTCAGGCCTATCTTGTGCCCGAGGCACAATCTTGGTTAGTGTCCCTCCTCCTGTCTCCCACAAAATTGCTCGCCAAATTTTAACAAAACTGTCATTTATTGACAAAATTTGAATACAAAATACCACAAACATATTGAAACTGATTAAATTTGGTATACTTACTTTAATTTTCAAGGAATGGTGATTAAGCTATAGGAAAAATAAAATTTCGGATTCGATTTGCTTTTGCTTACTGCCAACTTTATTTTAATAGGGATAAAATTTCAGAAATTACAAAATCATTATAATCGCTAGACTATTTATTTGAAATTTTGCGACCCTAAAATTTTCAAAACCTCAGATTGAAGGACTAGAATTTCACCCTAAAGGGCTAGACACACATAGCTGATTTCGGGAACCGATTTCAGCAAAGGTGTATTCCAAGGCCCTATCCAGGGGGGGGGGGGTTACCCGGTTTAACCCCCCCCCCCCCCTCGAAATTTTTGACCGAGTCGAAAATAAGTCGAAAATTAGTAAAACCTAGGTAAAAATCAGTAAATTAATCGAAAACTGAGTAAAAAATTAGTAAACCCCCCCCCAAAAAAAAATCCTGGATCCGCCCTTGGTGCATTCCATGTCGAATGATTCTAATTAATGATGCTAAGAGGCGGGGCTTAGTGACGTTTTTCGGTGATTAATCATCATTAATTACGTTCTAGACAAGGAATGTACTAGGGTTTTAGAGCTTTAGGCATGTAATTATTCGTATTTAATAATTATCGTAAATTAATCGTAATTAATGATGATTAATCCCCAAAAAACGTCACTAATTCCCACCTCTCGTTTAAAATCACGTTTAGGGTTCTTTCTAATGATACCAGGATAAGTATTGTCCCACTGATCACATTTGTCAGTGGCAATTGGAGCACAGTTGCCCTTTAGGGTGAGAGTCACAAATCTCTTCAAGATATGAATAACAATCTTTAATTTGTACTGCATATCCTCTATGTAATTTACATGGATTGCATAATTTGCACTTTTCATTATATTCATCAATAATTGTACAATTCTCACATGATGACCAACTGCCAAGAGTATACATACAAAGTGGACATGTATAGAACATTTTTTTTTGGGGGGGGGGGTTTCGATGTCAACTCTCTCACGGCTAAAAAGAAACTGATCCACATTCGGTAAATCCAGAGGGAGATAGGAGAGGAGTAACTCTGTGACGTTACATAACCTCTTTCGAAGGGGAAGCCCTCTACATAGAATCTATGGCAATGTTTTCAAAAGTATATCCACGATATTATTCTGCTTTGTTTCAATTAATATATCAATAAATTGAGTAAAAGCATTTAAGTCACGTCGTAAAAGCTTCATACAATAGTCCAATGGGGGAAAATCAGTTTTTATTATATTGTCAAGTGTTACCTGAGAAAAAATCTTCCGTTGAAGAGATAACTCGAGAAAATCGTCATCCAGAATCAAATGTTTTTCCATAATGACAAGATTCGACCTAATTCTCTCTTTCTCAAATTTATTCATTTTTCAATCCTAACACTCTCACTGCTGACTCTAGACTAACCATGATTTGTTCTACTTCAATAATATTTGATAACCTAAAAAATCTAGCAAAAAAAGAAAGGGACATTTTCGATTTCGGAACAATTTTATCGTGTGTGATCATAATTACAACAATAATATATATTACACATATACAATTACCAATATAACTTATTGTCCTCTATATGCTTTTCTATTGCATTTAAAGCACTTTGAAGTCTATTCACATGTGCTATATCAACTTTTGCAGCGAAGCATAATTGGTCCTCCAATTTAAATTTGCTCAATGATAACACGTATCTTGCATAAACTTCATCCCATTCAAGACAAAGCCGTGATCCTCTCGTGATTTCTATCGCAATGTTTGGTGCTCTTGTATCATTGCTACTGCTACTAACTCCACTATCAACTTCTAACAGTGTAAGCATTCCACTCATTATTGTATATATATCTAAATGAATAAATAAACGAGTAAAGTCAAACTGTTCTCACTCCTTGAATTCTATTCTCACACTAATATCAACTATACTAGAAATTCTTCCTTATATCAGTTGCGTCACTTCCCGTTAGTATTTCTGACTCCCTGATTGGCCTAGAAAGAGGCACTTGATCTTGTTCGCACAAGGATTGTAGTCCTTTGATTGGCTGTCATCTTGTTAGTTCCGGAGTATAAGCCTTCTGATTGGCTGTCATCTTGTTAGTTTCGGAGTATAAGACCTCTTTCTACTTATAAATTTGCCCACTGTTTACACATGCGGTAGCATTTGTTATTGGGAAGTATATATACATTTTCGGGTAGGAGGAGAGAATTATCTGCTGAGGGCTCTTCCACGGGGGACCTTTCTATGGGGAGGCGAGTTTCTAGGGGTGAACTTGTCAGGGAAAATTATACACTGGGGGAATTTGCCAGAATTTCTATACAAGAATCTTGTCATGTCTCGCATTCTCTTTTCCGTCTCAATTTTACGCGTGGAGTTGTTAAGGGTAATTGTCCGGGGTGAATTTTCTCCGGGATTGAATTGTCTAGAGGATCAGTCCATGGAGAGGGGAATTTCTCCGTGGAGGCGGGGCCAGATTTTCTGGTACTATTTAAAAATGATCAGAAATAAAAAAACAAGTTTTTTCAACTGAGAGTAAGGAGCAATATTAAAACTTAAAACGAACAGAAATCATTACGTATATGAAGGGAATTGCCCCCTCCTCAAAACCTTGCTCTTTACTCTATAGTTTGAATTTGTCCCAATTCTTTAAGAACGAGTCCTGAAACACTAGGGTCGTTTAATTAGAACAATAATAAGCATTTTCAAAAGTACTAAAGAACTTTAGCGTAAAGAACCAGGTGTTGAGGAGGGGGCAATTCCCTTCATATACGTAATGGATTCTGTTCGTTTCAAGTTTTAATGTTGCTCCTTACTTTTAGTTAAAAAAAAAAAAATTCAACAGCACCATAAACACAACAGCATATTAAAGAAAACTGACCCGTTTCTGTGTTGGCTCAATTGGGCCCCGCGTTTGAAAGTGCCTCGCGCTCCCAAAAAAATGAACATTTTTTCGAAATTCTGAAATATTCATAACAATTCCAGTAAGCGTTGCTTTTAAAGAGAGATTATTTTCCAGGCTAAAACCAATAAAAAACTATCTGATGTCAACAATGAATCAGGACAGATTAATTAGTTTGGCAATTTTGCCGATTGAAAGTGAAGACTCTAAAAAATTATATTTTCAATCAGTTTTAGGAGAATTTACAGAACAAAAACTTGGGAATATGTAAATTCATATGTTCATGTTCGGTGATGTAAATTTCTGAAGGCATTTTCAGCAGTCTCATAATGTTTAGAGGACAAAGACATAACTAATGTAAGCTTAAAATGAGGACTAAAAAGGAAAAAAAGAGGTAAAAAGTTAAGCTCAAAACGAGAAAAACTGGACCATCAAATGAGACATGATCAATAGAACGAACTGAGAAATGTATATGAGTGGGAGAAAATCAAAAACCTAGACCATAAAAATTGACAAACCAATCCCAGCAGTTAAGGCAAAGGGCATTGAATAAATGTCTGAAGCAGTGACAAACGAAAATGAAGAACAAAGAAATATGTATTTAGAATACTTTCAGAACTGTAATTACAACGAGTCAAAAAAAAAACTCAAGAACAAAGAAATATACGGCTAAAAGTTAAGTGGCAGCAAAAATTAAAATAGCTGAATATCGAAAGTGAAGAACAAAAAAATATGGGGTTACAAGACGTGTGACAATGAGGATCAGAACAAATCAAACATGAAAATAAAGAAGAAGAAAATGTGTGGTTAGAAGATATACGACAGCGAGAACAAAGAAAAATGTACTTAGAAGATAAGCGGCAGCGAGAATTACGTGCAACAGCGGGAATCAGAAAATGTCAAAAATGAAAGCAAAGAACAAAGAAAGTGAACAACAAAGGTGATTATTTGGAGGTTGCTGCCTGCTTGGTCCAATGGCATGACCACCTCAACAATTTCCAAATGAATTGGTTCGGCCTGTTATAGGACGTCAAGTGCTCTCTAAAGAATTCCACAAACAAATACAAAACTTGAACTCGTGTTTTGCTTTAGCTTCATTCAGCGTAAGCGACAATCGAACCATGAATAGTCGCAATGTTTTGAGCTTCAAAGTAGTAGGGTGAATTTATCACAAAATCAATTTAGCGGTACATCCATCATTGACCCCTGAAGGTAGTTTTTAACCACATTCATATGGCCAAATATACTTTTTCGACCCCTAATAAAGCATTTAAAGAACACCCTGTGGTGTACGTGTAACTGAACCCCAAGCAACTGAACCCCTGTAACTGAACCACCGTGTAACTGAGCCCCCGTATAACCGGACCCCGTGCAACTGAACCCTCATGTAACTGAACCACCGGGCAACTGAACACCATTTAACTAAACCTTCGTGTAACTAAACCCCCGTGCAACTCAACCCCATTTAACTGAACCCCCATGTAACTAAACCCCCGTGTAACTGAACCCCCGTGCAACTGAAACACCGTACAACTGAACTACCGTGCAACTGAACCACCATGCAACTGAACCCTCGTGTAACTGAACCACCGTGCAACTCAACCCCATTTAACTGAACCCCCATGTAACTAAACCCTCGTGCAGCTCAACCACCGTACTTACATTGGGTAAAACACGATAGGGCTATGAAGCATAGTTATTTAGCTATGGTATAGTTATTTAACCTTTAAACTATTTTAAATAAAATGGCCATCCCAAAATTTAGATCGGATGTATTTTGGGGGAAAAATAGAGTGGGGTGGAAGCCCTCCGGTCACTTTTAACTCTGAAAAAGTGCACTAGAAATTTTGATTTCCAATCGAATGAGCCCTTCCCCCCCCCCCCCAAAGTTAATACAATTTTTTTTTAAAAACCTTATGTGTTAGCAATCAGCAACTAGTTGAACTTACAGCCCTTGCCCCAGATGCTGCTGGTGGGGTTGTTAACCCCAAATGCATGGTTATTTGATCTTCAGACTATTTTGAACAAAATATTTATTTTTATTTTGATCGGATCTATTGGGGGGGATGTGGGTTAAGAGGGAAAGGCTGATTGTCCTGTGATTAGACCCCGGCACCGCGCCGATGAGGGAAGACCGGTGGCGGCGGGGCCAAAAGCAGCACGCCGCACCGCCGGTAAGATGTTACCGGCGGCATGCCACCGGCGTGATCAATGTTGACCGCAAACATTAATGTTTTCATCAGTCTTTCTCAAATCACAGCTTAAATTTACAACAGATTCGAGCATATTCATGAGTTCAAAAATTCACTAGTCGCTGGCTGGAAACTGTTCTTCTTCGTTATTCATCAAGAGAAGTAGAAATGTGATAGAAACGAAATTACTGTGGCGTTTCAGAACCCTTGCATAATACGAGTAGTTGAATTATCTATTATTTATGTATTCTTAACATAAATAATTATCAAAATTAGTAGTTTTTTTTCATGGAGCATTACTGCATATACAATTTTAAATACCGTATCACAAAATTCGTCAGTTATCTGGGTAAAAACTTTGAATATAACTTTGAACTTGGAAGCTTAGTTTTTTCATAATGCCCTTTGCCTATAACTGTTTTGTCACCTTTAAAACAGTTGAAATGGGCGACTTTGATATTGATTGTTTTTTTTTGCTCTTTTGGATTCTTAAAAAGTCTTCTTGTATTAAAAACTGGTTTTTAATTACAATTTTAAAAAAATACACTTTAAAGTTTTTTGGTTTCTTTGTAGAATATATGTCATGTACGCTAAGGCTGAACTGCTGCTTTTTTATTGCTTTTGGCTGTTCTTTTGGATATTATTCGTTTTTTTCTTTTGGGGATTCATTCCAAATTATAAATTGATACCTAATATCAGTCAAATTATAAACTGCATCTAAAAGGAGTAAATTTATCAAATTGAAAAATACATGATGAACACTTCACGTGAGAACACTTCAATTACAATGAAACAAAAAACACTTAATGGTTTACTGGGTATGAAGAAAAATTAAATGCCAGCTTTTTTCTGGTAAAAATGAAAAGCTCATCCGTTCTAAATGTAATTAAATGAAATAATATGCAGACTGAAGTAGCTCCAGGAAGATGTTGAAATTTCCATCCTAGTTCGTCACTTTTCATCCAAGCAAAATGTTAGGACGCTTAGTATCAGTTATTGAATGTAAGCTTTGATTCCCAAATGCTCACAAAAATTACCAAATTTAAGAAAGTCGCAACAATAAGTCACCTGTGGTCAAAATACTCAAAAGACTCCTCTTAGATTCCCACCCAGGCTCAAAGCTTCTGCTATGGTCATTTCCATGGAAATCTCCAAAGAGTTTCTTTTTAAAATAGCTTTCAAGCGTAGTTAGGGGTATTTAACCCTTTTTGCTTTTCATCAAAGCTTTGAAAAAAAGTGTTATAATATTCCAAATGTTACATTTGTTATATTTGTGTATATTTTTGGTAATCATTTGTGGGGTGATCGAAGTTTTAAACCACTGTAGATACGTAAGAACGTTGCAACATCTAGTACCCTGAGGTCATAAGACTGTCAAAGACTCCTCCTTGAGCCTCCCAAATTGAAAGCTTTTATTATGACCTGGCCTTTTAATGTAACTTGGGCACTGGACCAAGGGCGCCATTGTCACTCGAGGGGAACGTTAGGTGGGGATGTCGATATCGCTTTCGTCATACCAATTCGTTTTAGTGTGAATCTGCCTGGTCCTTATGAATGAATGTTTTCAAATTAAACCCGCTTCATCAATAAGAAAAAAAAATGGGTTGGACGCATATGTCCCTTTCCCTTTGGACGATAAAACCATGCAAGTGCTGTATCAAGTATAACTCACGAAAATCTTGTTAATTTTTGTCAACTTTTAAACTTTTTGGCATCCCTGCTTTCAATAAAAAAAAATCAAGGTACTATCACTTAAATATAATAACTCCCTCTGCCCCCCCCTATGGATACCATCTTGATAGGACACCGTCTCTGCTTTAAATAAAAAAAAATTAACTTGTTGGCACCCCTGCTTTCGAAAAAAAAATCGAGTTATTATCATTTAAATATGATAGCTCATCCCCCCCCCCTCTGGATACCACCTTGATAAAATGCCGTCTCTGCTTTAAATTAAAAAAAATAACTTTTTGGGATCCCTGCTTTCAATAAAAAAAAATTGAGATATTATCATTTAAATGTAATACCCCCCTAACCCCCCTCCCTGGATATCACCTTGATAGGATACCGTCTCAGCTTTCATTAGAAAAATAAGTTACTTAATAATTAACTAGGTCACTATATGGTTCAAACAAACACGCAAAATAACGTTAAACAGCTTAGTGTTCCTTGAAAAAAATTGAGGGTATGAGTAAAGGGGTACAAAGACAACAACAAAAATGTCGAAATTATTCAGATATACCTCAAATTATTGGAAAAATTACTCATAGATTCGCTGTGGCATTCAATAAGATCCAAAGAATCTAATTAAAATGGAGCACACACAAAAGCCAAATTAGGCCAGTAGCCTATGAGAAATCGCAAAATATCCAAGACAATGAACAAGTCTTAATGGGGGGCCCTGGGTCTATCAAAATATTTCAATGGTTTCCCAGGGAATTTGATATCATTTTCTTCTGTCTCCACTTTAAATGAAAAAAAAACAATTATCCTTTTGGCAACCCTTCTTTCAGTAAAAAAAAAGGTATTATCACTTAAAAATGATAGCCCCCTATCCCCCCCCTATAGGGAATAATTTACAATTTATTTATGAGTCATATTTTTGGGGTAGCTTCCGAACAATTGAATATTAAACATTCAGGCGTTCAACAATTGAGTATTAAACATTAAGAAAATCTTATCTTAAAACAGCAAAAAAAAAAAAAGATCTGCAAACTTACAATTCAGCTGTAGAAACAATCTGTCGGCTGTCAATTTCAGAATCCAACTGCAGGCTGAAGCTGTATAGTAGTGAATTCGTTCTATAATTCTGTTCAACTTGAAAATAAAATTCTTGACTACGAACGATGTTAGAAATAGCCATTGGGAAACTACATTCAAAATTATTCAGACTCATTTCATAAAGACGATACTGTTTTTTGTCAACATATGAAGAACTGTGTATATTGCAATATTTGCAATTGCATATTGCATCTGTCTGGTTTTTATGCAAAGTAACAAAAGAGACGAAAATTAATGAACAAGAGAGTAGTGAAGAATTATGGTATGCAAAGTAATATTTGGCAGGGAAAGTCACTGGTGATAAATCGCTAGGGGCGGCACCGTGATTGCGTGATTTTCGGGGATTCGGGAACCAAATTTTTTTTCGGGGTGACGCATAGATTTTCGGGGAAATACCCAGAAATTCGTGGATAGTGCAAGTCCTGCTTGATTTCTAATCACGAAAATCGAAATACTAAACCACACGAGAAGGAAAAGCTCCGACTTTACGGTTGACGCAATAAAGAATTGCCGCAAAATTAATTTAAAGTCGACCGAACGCTGCCGCCTTCGCCGGTGGCGGCGCACCTCTGGCGTGCCGGCGGCGTTACGACACTTCGGCGGCGTTCGACCGGGCCTCTCGTTGGCGGTGTTCGGTCGATCCGCCGGCGCAGTGCCGGGGTCTACCTGTGATTACCTTTGATTCTTCGAAACTGAACTTGAACTTTCAATTTCCAATCGAATGAGCCTCCTTCAAAGTTTTTACGATCATCCCTTCTATAGAAACCTTAAATTTTAACAATTGGTAACTTGCAATAACATACAGATTGCTTATACAGGTATATCAGTAATTTTTTTTGGAACAGCTTAGCGTATCAAGATGAAGCTTCGGGGGCATCTACCTGCTACTATTGCTATTAATACTGCTACTAATACTACTAATTCAACACTATTATTACTTCTAATGCTCCTACTACGACCTCTGCTACTATTAAACTAGCACTATGAAAGCTACGCATATCAAGTTAAAAATTTGACAGAATGAGGTATTTGAGGTGGAACTTGAACTAAATCAAATAATACTATGTGCATGCAGATTTTCAAAATGGCATATCTCAAAAAGGGATTTGTGTATTAAGTTGGAACTTTCAGAGAGTGCTTAAAGGGAATATGTGCACGCTCAGGCCTGGATTTACCACTAGGTCCCTAGGCCCGGACCTAGAAGCGCATAATGCTAGCGGGAGCAATAAATTATCACTGAATAATTTTTTCCTGACAAAAACTGGACTGATGTGATTTATCGTCGCCAGGTGCACTCTGCCGCTACGCTGCCTATTCACAGAAAAATGACTTTAAAACAACACAGGAATTCCATGGTCGCTTATGAACTGTCAGATGTCTCCCAAGAATGGTAGCTGAGAGTTCGGTATTACCCCT
>JAQQPU010000100.1:49353-59600 GCA_029168905.1 Artemia sp. Kazakhstan ARC1039 | reverse complement strand
ATATATATTGAATTTTACTTAAAAAATTAATACATAGAGAGGGCCCCGCAAAAAAACTTCCAATCGGGCAGCGCACCTAACTGATCTAGGCCTGCTTGATTTCTGCAGGCTTATAATTATTTTTGACAGAATTTCTAAAAAAAAAATTCAACTGATAGAAAAACTAGGATTTCGGAGGGGGAGGGGGTTTAACTGGGGTTTGGGGTTGCCCTCCCCTGTCCCATAGCCAATTACCCCCTGATTGGTCTCCCTGAACAGAACACCTCACTCAACTTCAAGAATTACTCTATTTATTATTTAGTTTTCATTTACTATTAGTTATATTATTTTACTCATATAATGTTATTTACTATTACTCTATTTATATTTTCGTAAATTTATGTCACTGCTTTTTGTTATTTTCATTGACAAAATTCAAAAAAATTCCTACCTTGCTTAGATTTCAAAAAATAATTTTTTTTTATCCTCCCCTTAAATATTTATAAATTGACGCCATCGATATAATTACGGTTTTAGACCACACTGGCTAGACATGGCGTAAGAAAAAAAAATATAGAATAAATGATCCCCCCCCCATCCAAAAATTAAAATTCTATTTTAGCTACTTTTGGCTATCTTAGAAAGGGTTTAAGTTAGGAAAATGAAACTTTCTGCGACGGGTCTACAGGCTAAAGTATGTCCCGAGAAGGTATTTAAAAGTACCTGCCTTCCCTCCTTCTACCTCTAGAGCGTCCTGAAATTTGCCTACATGACAGGTCTATGCCTATTGAAAATTTGACAAAACATTTTACCTTAATTTTCAGTTATCAGTTTCTTTTTCTCTGGCTTTCGTTCTGAAAATGCAATTCCTCTTATTTGAGTAAGCTAGAATTTTAAGCCATATCAGTGGGTTTTTTTTTTTTTCAAAATTTAGGAAATGTATTTGTATCTTTTTAAATTCTTATAAATTGGGATTAAGCAAAGTTGTGAAGCTGGAAACAATTTTTTTGTACTTCATTTAAGCAGAAGATCTATTTTACAAGGTTTCACCTTTATAACACACAGGTTTTACCCTTGTATTCTGGTTTACACCAGCTGAAATTTTTCTGATGCATTAGTGCAATTTTTTGTGCGTCTGTATCAGTTACTTAATATTGAAAATTGAATAATGCAAAAAATGGACTTGCGGAGTCTATGCTCAAATGCCTAAAAGTGCTAAAAATAGACTTACAGAGTCCAAAAAGAAATAGGAATCCAGCAACTGTCCTCATTGTGAAAAGTAACAGTGGAATAAGAAATTTGTTATCGTGCTAAAACCCGCTAACCTTTATTAATTAATGGGCGCGGCCAGAATCCTTGGGGGTATAACAATTGAATAAGGTAATTGCGACAAGGAGATGATAACTCAGTCCGAGGCAAATTACTGGCTAATGTAAAAACGTAATTTTAGTTTATTCTCCAAAGGGAAGGGGCATACAAGGCCGTACCCAGTATTCTTTTTGGAGGGGTTTTACAAGAAAACATTGGGGGGGGGGCTTAAAAAAGCCCATATAAAGTTTGTTTATATCCATGTTGTTACGCTTTTACGAGTCAGACAAACACTTCGGGGGGTGGGGTTTCAAACCCTCCTAGCCCCCCTCTGGGTACGGCCTTGGGGACAGGAGCCAAAAATTTGTTCATCGTAACTTGAAATGTAGATTTTATTTTATCCGTTTTTGAATAAATATTTCATTTTTTAGATACTCCCATTTGTGAAATGTATGGGGACAAGAATTTGTTTTTTCAATTTTTTAAATAAAAATACAAAAATCGGTGTTTTGGTACTTGTCTATTATGAAAAACAAATGGGTCACAAAAAACACAATATAAAAATACACATATAATACTAACAAAACAAAACTGCATATAATACTAACAATATTAAAATAGGTCCCGACAGCATATTAGCGTGTTTGGGACAAACATACTCGATATATTTGGAACAAGTATATAAAATATGCTCGAGAAGTGAAGTTTGGTGAATGCTAATGAAACAACAAAATTATGATGAAAATATAATAGTTTATAAACAAATTTGGGTTATATATTTGAACACTATGGGGGGGTGGGTGGGTAAATCATAGCACATATTAAATATGTAACCTGAACAAACCTATTTTAACCAAATTTATTTAACCTAATGAAAAAAAAATGATGTAAACAGAATATTTTTTTAGAAAAATTGTGGAAACTACAACTTGGAAATATGGTCCCAGAACACAGAAATGTCCTCAGGAATCGCGTTAAAATGAACTCGGCCTTTTGTCTTTACTGCCGCCCGCCACATGTACTCTACTAAGCATGAATGTACATTATGGTGGGATGTACTTTGGTGCCGTTTGTTCCTCCACTTTGTGGAACCCCATATTCTCTCTACTTTTTGGGTAGAGGCGCCGGTTTCTGGGTCGACAAAATTATCTTTGTGATTCATTTTCAAATAAGTGAAACCTGCTTGTTCCAGCTCAGTTGTTTTGTAGCCCTTCCAACAATCTGAAGTGATTTTTGAACATCCCTGGTTTGTTTCTGTACCATGTTTTATGCAGGTGCACCTACAGGAAGGGGGTAAACTTACCCCCCTAGATGTGTAAAAATACCTATAGATTGATGTTCTTTTTTTCTCAAGCAAAAATTACCCTTGAAATTTTGAAAAATGCCTTTTTGCATCTTTATGCAGAGAATAGAACAAAATCCTTGTTCCCTCCCTGTATTTCCCCGAATTTTTACCCTTGGCATATACCCCGATCACTGAAAATTGGTTATCGGTGATCTAGTAGAAATATTTGCTTTTCCTTTTTGATATTTTTTCAATGTCGATCAAAACCTTCATTTTTTCCCCCCTAAAAAATACAGAAACTATTTTCTTTTTACGAAAGTTGAGCTAGTATAATTACTTGGACACCAGCGACAATTTTGAAAATGATCTTTTTTTATTTTCATGGAAAAAATGTTTCCCATCCTTCACAAATTTCGATAAGCATCGGTCTTATTGCTTCTTTAATAAAAGAAAAAGAGATTCTTGTTAATTATACGGTAATTACCCAAGAAGTAAAGCTATGTTAATCCTAGTATTTGAATTTAATTAAAATTCTTTAACTTGTAGTGGGTGTTTCCTTTCTCTTTCGAAATCAGGCAAATTTTCACAGTTTCTTACCATTTTATGCATAAAACTAGCCTTAATGAATCATAAATATTTATAAGCAACATAATAAGCCGATGATATATCGATTGATATCAAAATTTCGTTTCTAGAATTTCTATTCTAGAAACGTTGTCTGCGCTCATTAGGTGTTTCAATTACAAATAAGAGGATTCGGAGGATTATTGAAGTTTCAATTAGATATTAGCAGTAAAGATTAAAATCATTAGGCATTTCCCAGAGCTGAACCTTCCCTCCTTACTCCCAACCGACTTCAAGCATCAAACCACAATCGATTTAATCTATCTAGTTATATCACAAATCCTAATATAAAAGCACGAAGTCCATTTTCTTTTTTAATGATTTCTTTTTTCATTACAAAAATATATTTAATCTATATCTACCTTCTTATTTTTCAATTATTCCATTTCTGTTGTATTTGCAGTTGACAGGGTGCAGGCACAACCGCCATTCAGTCCACTTTCAAAGGTTTTAGGTGAAGAAAGTTTAATTTAGAACTGATAGATTATAGAGAAAACCCGCCATAAATATGAAGACAAAATTCGATCTGAGTAAATATTGTGAAATAGGAAGTAATGAACATTTTTACAATTTAGCGATTAACTATGTTCACCTAAATGTACCAGGAGCAAAATGCTATATATTTAAAATACAAGATTCTTTCTTTCTAAAGATGATTCGGACAGAAGTTAAACGTACCCTAATTGAGTTCAAATACCGCATCCAAGAGTCTAAATTCTTAATAAGCAAAAAGAGAAATTGCATTCTAGCTTCAGTCAAACAACGACGCTAGCTGTTTGAATTTTGCTAAGATAATTAGTAACAAAAAAAATGCTACGCTCAATATTTCTAAGGAAGTTTAAATGGTAAGAGCCGTGTCAACGCTTGAATCATCAGAAATATTTAAAAGAAATTATTGGACGAAAGGTTCGCATCCTTGATGCCACTCGGGCAATTTATGAGCCAGTTCTTACAGCGCAGGACTGAAGAGCTACCTTTGATAGTGGGGTAGAAGTGCTTTTTGAGATTATTGGTAAATAAGAGTCAGGACCATTCAGACAGAATTCTTATATTCTTCCATCGTTGTCACCGTTATTGTCATTTGAAGTGACCCATTGCTGTGCACCTAAGCATGTAAGTTCAATAAATCTATTGCTTTTTTTTATCTGTGTTTATTCCATTTTATATGTCTCTATTTAGCCTAGCGACAGGTAATTAGTTCGCAAAATCTCCAAGGTAATGCTCCCAGGGAATCGGATCTCCAGATAGCTGAAGAAAAAGAGGTCACGTTTACATGGCTGTACATTTTATTTTCACTCAATAATTGAGCTTGGCGCAGGCCTTCTTGGCAAAATCTTCAGCGCTATAAGCGGCGCTATCGGAGAAATTACAAGGTGTAAGTTCACGACCTTTGGGCATAATATTGCCTTTGACGTGGTCAGTATTTAGTACCACATTTAGTATAGCCAACCAATTTTTCATTAATACAAATACTAATTTTTTTATTGCTACAAATCGCGCGAGTCAGAAATTGGAGGAATACTTGCGGACTAATTACGCTATAAAACTTTATAATTTGAAATTAATTATTGGAGAGATACAGACATATAAGTAAAATGATTAGGCCTATTGCCGCTAAGCTACTACAGGGAAACACTTTAGATATCTCATAGGAGATAATAGCTTCCCCCAAAATAGGTTAAGTGAAGAAAAAAAAATTATCTTGAATTGATTCCAAAAATATGGCGGACGACCTCAATGACTTATTAATAGTGCAAAAGTTAGTCGCGAAAAATATAGAAATAGTGAAATCTATCCCGGAGTACAATGGTCAATCAGATATTGACGAATTTAATATTCAATTGACCCAGTTTGTACAACTAACAAAAACAGACCTAGGAACGTTAGTCGACATGCTCCTACTACGATTAAAAGGCCAGGCCTTAACCTTCCTAAAACAGATACAACATACCATAGGCAATAGCGCCAACTTGCCAATAAATACGGCTGATAACTTGCTAAAAGCATTCAAAGAAAGGTTTATAGACACCAGTTCCATAAACAAATTAAAACACGGAACAGTGAGCTTTAACTTTTCACAGAATATAAGAGAATACCTTGATAATATACACATTTCTGTAGAGGCAAAATACGGAAGTGGTTCGGGGCAACTGTATGAAAAAGTCATACTAAATACCTTTTTGCAAGGGCTACCCCCAAAACTATATAGAGTGGTAATATACGTAAATATTCAGACGTTGGATCTTGCAGTCCAGGAGGTAGAGCGATTGATCTAAGTTGATACGATGGTCGCTAATCATAGTAAAGCAAAAATAAATAGCCTAGGCAATTCAAACGTGAACCTAATCTTCAAGGGCGATCAAGCATCCCCCAATTTCTTTTCAAGGGATAACTCCCCAATACCACAAAGAAATAAAACGAAAGAAACCGCTAGGCAGAAAACAGTACGTTTTCAGCCTATTAAACAATCTAATTGCGGAAATAACCCTACAATAATAAGGTGCTATAATTGTAATTGTGTTGGCCATATCGCGAGAGAGTGCCGTTATGTCCCCAATAGCAAACCAAGAATTGCTGTCGGTAATACGCAAAATTACGGCAACCATTTGTTCGGAAGAACAAATTTTAGCACCGGTCGTGCAATAGGCTCTAGCCAGGGGGGATTAGGCCAATCAGTACCTTACAACACGTACCAACCAAATTTGTATAACCCTCCCCCCAACAGACAAATTAATTACCGATTTGAAAACCCAAATACTCGCCAAATCCATTATAATGCGAGAATACAATATAGAAATTACGCAAACTTGCCGATGGGAAATGAAAATTTTGCAAGCCAACGGCATTGGCAGTCAACGCCAGCAAGTGGCACCGACAAGAGACATCCACGTTACCATAATAATACATGGCAAAGACAGACAGACGTAAATCAATTAGATATGCCCACGGAAACTCATACGTCTGAATATCTATTACAGGCACCGACACATGAAATAAACCCCAGGGAAACGGTTCAGGCCCCTCAGAAATATAAATTGGATCCAGAGGGTGCCTGGAATATTTAATAGGTCCAAGACAATATTAGTGCCGTCTTGTAGTGATATTAATAACAAGTTACCTATATTTAATGATTTTTGTGTAGAAAATGTTTATTTTAAAGCTTTGATTGACTCTGGTGCAACAATTAGTATCATAAACTCTTGCGTATTTAATATGTTGCCTCTGCATATTAGGCGACAGAGGAACCCTAATAATCCAAATTTAACGAGTGTGACAGGCCATAAATTGAATGCAAAAGGTTCAATTAGCCTAAACGTAAAAAGAGACAATGGGACCTTTATGACAAATTTTATAATATGTGATAACTTTCCATATGAAGCTATTATAGGCGCAAATTTTCTAAGGTCTAATAGAATACTATTAGACGTAGCAAATGAAAGGCTTGTCTACCCAGCTAAGGTAGGGGAAGAAATTTCTACCCTAAGATGTCATAACAGAGGTTACGAAGACAACGTAACAGTAAACAGAATTTCTGGTGGTATAATGTCGCAGTATTTTCAAAATCAAGTATCGCAAAGACATGGCATAATTGGAAATTTGTTCAATTACCCTGAGAGATATTGCAGAAATGATGTAAATTTAAACAATAAAAGTATTGAATCTGCGAAAATAAAAATAGGAGATATGCGACAGTACAGATCAAACGAAATAAAGAAAATAGCAGAATTATGGAAGAACGTAGTAAAACCCAACGTGACGCCGCAAGATGCTGCAATGGCGCAGCAGAGCGCCAGTATGAATCTAATAAACAATGAAAATAAAGAGAAATATTACGGATTCGCGATAAGGAAAACAAAAGGCCCTCCCAAAACGATGCAAAAAATTCAAATATCACAGATGATTGAGCCAGTGGTTAGCAAATCAGAAATATGGTTTGCGACCCCATCAGAAATACCCGAAAACCTGCTATGCGAGGAACAGATTATATCTAATGACAAAGGAGAAAGTTTTATTTGGGTAACTAATAATCAGAAAAATGATACAATTACAATTAAAAAGGGGACGTGTTTAGTTCAAATCCAGGTTTTAACGGAGAATGATTTAAATAGATGGGAATTTTCTAAAAGAAACGTAGTTAACGGTATTAAAACTTCAAATAACAAATATCCTTTAACTAAATCACAATTTTTAAACAAACTTAATATGGATCATATTACGGACTTGGAACTTAAGAAAAAATTATGCGAATTATTATGGAATTTCAAGGATGTGTTTTCTGCATCTGAAGATGACATCAGGCTGATACCATTTTATGAACATTCAATTTTAGCGACTGGTAATCCCGTAGCAAAACAGCCATATCGTGTGAAATATAAGCACAAAGAATGGTTAAAAAATAAAATCCATGAATTAGAAAAAAATGAAATTATACGCCCAATTTTAAGTCCGTATAGTGCACCAGTGATCTTAGTACCAAAAAAGAATGGAGATCTTAGTCTCGTAGTAGATTACAGAGCCCTCAACAAACAAGTAGCTAGTGATAAATTTCCTCTACCAAGAGTAGATGAAATTCTTGACTCAATTTCAAGCAAAACAAAATTTTTACTTCTTTGGACCTTACCCAAAGCTACAACCAAGTGAAAATAGCCGAAAAGGATGTCCATAAAACTGCATTTTCAGCATCTAAATGTGGTTCATATGAATACTTTAGGGTACTATTCAGACTGAAAACAAGTTCAAGCGCGCTATGTAGACCTCTATTGCACCTGTTGAGAGGATTAAAGAATATAATTCATTTTGTTGATGATGTTATATGCGTGGGAGAAAACACTGAACAACACTTAGCAACGTTAGCTAAGGTGTTCGAGAAGTTCAGGCAAGGCAATTTAAAATGCCGGCCTGAGAAAGTAAATTTATTTCAACCTAAAATTAAATTTTTAGGAGTAGTAGTAACCCAGGGAGAGATATCCCCAGACCCTAATAAAATAAAATGTGTTGAAAACCTCAAACCCCCCAGAACTTTGAAAGAATTAAGGAGAATTTTAGGTCTTATAGGCTACTTTACAAAATTCGTACGCAATTAGCGCCAAAATTGCGAAACCCCTCACGGAATTAACTAAAGGGAACTCCCATAATGTTACCTGGACCCAGGAAGCTCAAACGTCCTAGGCCGTCTCAAAAAGGCACTCACTTCTGATCCAATATTATCACTCCCTGATTTCGAAAACGGAACATTTGTGGTTACAACCGATGCTAGTTCAAAAGGCATTGGCGCAATTCTTTCGCAAATAATCCCAGTAGAAAACCCTAATCTTCTAGAGGGAACGCCTAAACAAAAACAAATAGAAAAAGTTATATGCTATTCGAGTAAAACTTTATCAAAAGGCGAAAGTAGTTATTTCGCCACAAACTTATAATTATTATCTATTATCCACCACTTGGACAAATTCAGACATTATTTAATTGGTAGAAAATTTATGCTACGATCAGACCATAAAAGCTTGCAGTACCTGCGCACATTTAAAAACCCCACGGGTATTCTAGCTAGATGGATTATGAAAATCCAAGACCTAGATTATGAATTTGAACATTTAAGAGGTAAACAAAATACAGCTTGTGACTTTTTGAGTAGATACCCAGAAAATAATCAGTCGGAAACTGAGGAAAATGAAGTTAACGCTATAAATGCTAAGAGCAAACTTGGATGTAAGAAAAACAAAGGCAAACACACGATAAAAGAAACTAAAATTAACTATTGTCCCTTGTCTTTGGAAAATATAAAAAGAAAGCAAAAAAAGGACGAAATGTGTGTAGCACTAATTTATTATTTTGTGAATGATGATGCGTTACCGAATAAATTCAAAACTTTTAGAAAAGAGATAGATTATTTTTACTATGATCTGAATGAACAAATACTGTGTATAATTGTGACTGCTGAGACAAATAGAAACCAAACCTCGATAATACCTGTATTACCACAAAACTTAATAGTGCCTGCATTTGAATATTTTCATTCAGATACAGGTAGACATTTAGGGGTAATGAAAACGTTCCATAAATTGAAACAATATTTTTACATGTCGTCTGCACTGACAAAACTTAAATAATTTATAAGTACATGCGAAGCATGTAACTTAAGAAAAATCCCCCCAGCTTACCCTAATCCTCCAATGGGAAGGATCCCGGTAGCAAAGTACCCCTTCGATATTATCTCATTTGACCTATACGGAACAAGTGGAGGCTTGCCTGGTTTCTAGCAGAGGCCATACTTGTATTCTTTCGGTTATAGATGATTTTTTCGGATTTACTTTTGCAAAAGCATTAAAAAATCAAGGTGCTTATGCCACAAGTAAGGCGTTAGAAAAATTACTTTTACAATTTGGCATTCCTAATAAAATTTTGAGTGACAACGGTAGCAATTTTGTTTCGAAAGTAACAAAAGACTTAATGAGTTTTCTTAATATAGAGAAAATGGTGACAACCCCGTACCACCCACAAGCTAATGGTAAAATAGAAAACAGGCATAACATATTTTCGAACGTATTAAGTATTTATACGAAAGACAATAGGAGCGACTGGGATAAATTCTTAACTTATTTAACTAACGTAATCAACACTGCTTATTCAGAAACAACCAAAGACAATCCATTTTATTTACTTTTTGGTCGTGATTTCAGAATCCCGTATAATGAGATTATTGAATCTCTGCAGTATTAAAATAACTCGGAAGATTACAAACAAGAATTCATAAATAGGATGAGGAAAACTTATAAAATAGTTAGGCAAGAGTTGGAAAAATGTAAAATAAACCAAGAGCTAAGAAACCAACCCAAAGTCAAGGGGAGTATAGATTTCAAAGTAGGAGACTGCGTCTACCTAAAGAACGAAGCAAAAATGGAAGGCAAAAAACTTTTCAGCAAATATTCTGGACCGTACAGAATAGTCGAAAAGTACGATAACGAATATACTTTTAAAATGGAAAACCCTGACAGTGGAAGAACTTAGAAGGCGCATTTAGCCGAATAAAAAGGGCCAAATTTCCAGAGAGATG
>JAQQPU010000100.1:0-43035 GCA_029168905.1 Artemia sp. Kazakhstan ARC1039 | reverse complement strand
GATCATATGCATTCACCTTGTATTGATCATGTAGGGAAAAGTCAGGATCACATTTAGAACAATACAATATAGTTTCGCTTTTATCATATCTCTTTGTGAAGTCAATGATACTTTTTCCATGCATATTGTTAAACTCACAGGTTTTAATTTGTTTATTTGACGTAATGTTACAAACAAAATTCTCAAATGAAGAATCACTCTCTGTAACTGCCAGAAAAATCTGTAGGTTTACAATCATAACTACCATTGTCTTCACAACGATGACGTAGAAACCATACTCTCTTTTTGTTTCGACAATTAAAACGTGGACCAAATTCTTCCTCCCAAAACAATTTAAATCCGCGACGATACCAGTCTCTAAAGAGTAAATTAAATGTTCGTTGCGAGTCTTTTCTAGTCATACCGGGATAAGTATTTTCCCACTGATTGCATTTATCAAAGTGGCAGTTTGAGTATAGGAAATCTCTAACATGAGGATCGCAAACTTCTTCAAGACATGAATTACAATCCTTAATTGGAATTGCATACCCTCGATGCCACTTACATGGATTGCACAATCTACACTTTTCATTATATTCATCTGCGACAGTGCAATTCTTAGAGGAAGACCAACTACCCAATGTATACAAACATAGTGGACAGGTGTAGTACATTGATCTTTCACTGTTGACTGTCGCACTGCCAAATAGAAACTGACTGGAAAAGGAATATTCTTTTTACTTCTACAGAGAGAGAGAGAGAGAGAGAGGGAGGTGTCCCCACTTCAAAAAAGATAAAAACACTGCTTGGACTTTTTTTGTCGATTTGTTTGTTGTTCTGGTGAAAAGTCATTTGGATCGACTTTTGAGTCAACATAGAATGTTTTGATAGTGTTCAATATCAAATCCACAGTACCATTTTGTTTTATTTAGATTAATATGTCAATAAATTGTGTAAATACCTTTGGACCACGACGTAAAAGCTTCATGCAGTAGTCTAATGATGGAGAATCAGTTTTTATTATATTGACAAGCGTTTCCTGAGAAAATATCTTCCTTCAAATTGATAACTCCATAAAATCATCGTCAAGTATCGAATGTTTTTCCATAAAAACAATATTTCGTATGATTTTTGTTTCTCAAACCCCTCCATTTTTTTGTTCTTGACACTCACACTATCAAATATAAACTAACTCATGAAAAAATCTTATATTTTCAGGCCCATTCTCATCATCTATTGGTTTCCTACGGAAAGGAGGAGTAAAAGATCAACTAACAATATCTAAACAGAAAAAAAATCAATATAAAATATTTTTATTGTCAAAAAATGTAATAATAAAATAACTTATATATTTTCACTCTTTTTTCACGAAATATCCCAATCCATTGTCCTCAATGTGTTTCATGATTGCATTCAATCCATGTTTTAGTCTAGATATATGCATAATGTTCACTTTAGCAGCAAAAAGTAATTGTTCTTCTAACTTAAATTTACTCAAAGATATAACATATCTACCAAACATATCATCCCATTCAAATGTTAGTCGACAGTCCTTTGCCATTTCCACTGCTACATTCGGAACTCTTGTCTTCATATCATTATTGTCAACTCCAAAAACTTGCAATAGTGTAAAACCACTCATTTTTAATAGTAGAAGGTTTTTCAAACTGTAATAAATGTAATTTAGTCAAATGTCTATTTGGAACTGCGATATCAACTACTTGTCAAGCAATTTATATCCATACTCACGGCCAAAGAAATCTGTTATGTAAAAGTTCAGCTACTTACTCTCTTTGAAAGGAGTAGAGCTGCTATAGAAGTATTACCTATATGAGAAGGGCTACTTAGTCTCTTTGAAAAGATGTAGAGTTTCATTCAACTTGATACGCTTCAGTGGTTCCTATACGTCTCTGCAAAGTAAAATAGAGGCTGACCAAGATAAAGATCGTTCAACCTCAAACGTGCCCTAGGGAATGGCCTTGATAAAGCTCATTCAACTTGATACGCTTTAGTGGTTCGGGGCGTCAGCAAAATGTAACCTCAATAGAGAATGACCTAGATATGGTTCGTTAAACTTCAAGAACGCCCAAGGGGATAGCCTTTACATCTGCCCTGGAAAGGTGCCAGGGAACATAAGGCAAGCTAATTGCACGGCAAGGAACATAAGGCAATGAAATAGCACTGTAAGGAACATAAGGCAAGCAAATCCATAAGACCATGCTCTGAAAAGGTTCCAAGGTACACAAGGAAAGTAATTAGCATGGCAAGGAACATAAGGCAAGCAAATCTGTAAGGCCATGCTCTGGAAAGGTGCCAAGGAACATAAGGCAAGCAAATAGCACGATGAGGGTCATAAGGCAAGCAAAGTATAAGGTAACATTCTACTGACATCCCTCCACCATACTCCCAACTGACTTCAATCTTCAAACCGCAATCGATTTAATGTATCTAGGTATATTACAAATCCTAATATAAAAAGCACTAAGTCATATTTTCTTTTTCAATTATTTATTTTTTTCAATTACAAAATTATATTTAATGTATACCTTCCATCTTATTTTCAATGACTTCATTTCTATTATATGTGCAGATATAGAGGGTGTATTCATATCCACCATTCACTCCACTTTCAAAGGTTTTAACAGAAGAAAAGAAATTTTAGAACTGATATTTTACAGAGAAAAAGCTCCATAAATATGCAGACAAAAATTTTACCCGAGCAAATGCTGTGAAATAGAAATTATAGAAAATTTTTGCAATTTTGCAATTAACTAGCTTCGCCTGTTATTTTGATGATAAGGTTCTGGTCGACAAATGGTGGTAAATCGGAAGTTTTAAAGGCGATATTTTTGCATAAATGCTAATCTGGAACATATTAAGAACTGTAGTGAATTACTATTCTTCGAATTTTTATTAATTAGCTTCTTGTATGATTTATTCAATTGAATCATGAATTTAACACGCTATATTGTAAAAAATCATTAGATTTTGGAAAATTCACGAGTTTTAGATCAGAAATCACTAGCTAGAAGAAAATCACTAGGCAACATAAAAATCACTAGAAATAGTGATAAATCACTAGGAGTGGAAACCCTGCATCCATGGTGAGACACTATACTCTATCACTAGTCAAAGCAAACTAACCTGTTTCCTCAAGAATCGTGTTAATAATGAACTTTGAACTAGAGCCAGAATCGCGTTAATAATGAACTTTTCTTTGTCTTTGAGACGGTCAGCCGACACCAAAGCTCCCAATTTGATAATTAAAAAATAACCTTCACATTCTTGCTAATAAAGTATTCTATTTTCATCATATTTCATTGTCACCAAACTTCACTTCTCGAGTGTCTTTTATATAATAGACAAGTACCGGTATTATTTAATCTAGGAAGGGGCTTTCTTTCAATTTCTTTTTTTTAGCGAACATACTAAATCAGCTTTTTTTCAAAATTCAAGGGGAAAAGTCTAGAGGATAATTGACACCACCAACACCCCTCGTCGTTTGTTTACCCTTTTTAAGGATTAATTTTGAAAGTTTTTAACCTCTTGAGTAGGGAAGCCCTAATGAATATGACAGGGCCCTTGTGCTGCCTTCTACAATTGAGTCTAACGCCAAGCCTGCATAATTTATTCAACGATTATCGATCGAGTCTAATGGGGCCAAGGTCGATTTATTTGTTGTTGTTCGTCTAGGTGTAATGACTCCAGGGCGGAGTTTGCACATGCACATTAACGGGAAGAGATGTATTGATCCACTCAAGGGGGAAGTGAATTTCTGAGAAATTGATTTGCATAATCGAGGGGAATTATTGATCCACGAAAGGTGGATTAAGTAAGAAATATGGCTTCTTTGATCTTTAGTTCTGAGGTATAAATGGTCTCTGGTGACAGAGATAAATTAATAATCTATTTTTAAATATGGCTTCTCTGGTCTTTAGTGTCAGGAATTAGAAATGACATCACTTGTTATCTTGAATTATGCGGGACTCTAAAGAGATACAAAAACCTTTTTTTAATTACGGCTTCTCTGATCTTTAGGCTTAGCGATAAATTTGGGAATTCTATCGAAGTCATAATAGTGTAACCAAGAACACTTTAGAGATGAAGAGATTAACGCAGGAATTTTTTCCTGGGAATTTAAATGTGACAGCGCATGGAAGCCGAAACAAAAAGGACACTCAGAATTTACTTTTAGGGGATTATTTAGACGAAACCGTTTATGACATTTTAGGAGATTATTTAGGCAAAACAGTTTGAGACATTTTAGTAGGTGATCTGGGCGAAACAGTTTGAGACATTTTAGAAGATGATTTTAGAACATGATTTAGAAGATGATTTGGGGTGAAACTCTGTGGTCGTTATAATGCACAAGTTCCATTTGAACAGTGTTGTAAGGCCCCTTACCCCAACCCCAAAGAGCCCCCGGGCCCCCCAAAGGCCCTCGGAGCCCCCAAAGGTTCTCCTGGCACCCCCAAAGGGCCCCCAGTACCCCCAAGGGCCCCCCGGCGCCCTCAAAGCCCCCTCCCCATTTTTTGATTTTTTTTTATTTTTTTAACATAGTATTTTTTCAACATTTTTTTACATCTCGTCAAGGTTTACCTTATTTAGAGTTATAGTTTAGTTTAGTTTTAATTTAGAGTTTCAGTTTGGTATTAGCTTAGAGTCTTAGTTAGAGTTATAGTAGTTATAGTTTAGAGTTTAGAGTTTTAGTTCAGAGTATTAGCTTAGAGTTTTAGTTAGAGTTATAGTTTAGGTTAGTTTTAGTTAAGAGTTTTCGTTTAGAGTTTAGACTCTTAGCTTAGAGTTTTAGTTAGAGTTTAGAGTTTTAGACTGGAGTCTTAGCGTAGTTCTATTTATAGTGAAAGTTTAGTTTAGTTTTAGTTGAGAATTTAGAATTTTAGTTTAGAGTCTTAGCTTAGAGTTTTTGTTAGAGTTATAGTTTACTTTTAATTAAGAATTTTAGCTTAGAGTCTTAGCTTAGAGTTTTAGTTAGAGTTCTAGTTTAGTGTAGTTTTAGTTAAGAGTTTAGAGTTTTAGCTTAGAGGATTAGCTTAGAGTTTTAGTTAGAGTTGAAGTTTAGTTTAGTTATAGTTAAGAGTTTAGAGTTTTAGTTTAGAGCCTTAGTTTAGAGTTTTTTGTTAGAGTTATAGTTTAGTTTTAGTTAAGAGTTTTAGCTTAGAGTATTATCTTAGAGTTTTAGTTGGAGTTATAGTTTAGTTTAGTTTTAGTTAAGAGTTTAGAGTTTTACCTTAGAGTCTTAGCTTAGAGTTTTTATTCTAGTTGAGTTCTAGTTTAGTTAACAGTTTTAGTTAAGAATTTAGAGTCTTAGCTTAGAGTCATAGCTTAGAGTTTTAGTTAGAGTTTTAGTTAAAGTTGTAGTTTAGTTAAGTTTTAGTAAAGAGTTTAGAGTTTTAGTCTAGAATCTTAGATTAGATTCTTAACTTAGAGTTTTTGTTGAAGTTCTAGTTCAGTCTAGTTTTAAGTAAGAGTTTAGAGTTTTACCTTAGAGTCTTACCTCAGAGTTTTGGTTAGAGTTGAAGTTTAGTTTAGTTTTAGTTAAGAGTTTAGAGTTTTTAGCTTAGAGTCTTAGCTTAGAGTTTTTTGTTAGAGTTCTAGTTTAGTTTAGTTATAGTTAAGAGTTTGGACTTTTACCTTAGACTCTTAGCTTAGAGTTTTAGTTAGAGTTGAAGTTTACGTTAGTTTTAGTTAAGAGTTTGGAGTTTTAGCTTAGAGTCTTAGCTTAGAGTAATTGTTACAGTTCTAGTTTAGTTTAGTTTTAGTTAAGAATTTAGAGTTTTTAGCTTAGAGTCTTTGCTCTGAGTTTTTGTTGATGTTCTAGTTTAGTTTAGTTTTAGTTACGAGTTTAGAGTTTTAACTTAGAGTCTTAGCTTAGAGTTTTAATTAGAGTTGAAGTTTAGTTTAGTAATAGTTAAGAGTTTTAGCTTAGAGTCATAGCTTAGAATTTTTGTTAGAGTTCTAGTTAAGTTTAGTTAAAAGTTTAGTTTAGTCATAGTTAAGAGTTTAGAGTTTTTAGCTCAGAGTCATAGCTTAGAGTTTTTTATAGAGTTGAAGTCTAGTTTAGTTTTAGTTAAGAGTGCAGAGTTTTACCTTAGAGTTTTATCCTAGAGTTTTCGTTAGAGTTGAAGTTTAGTTTAGTTATAGTTAAGAGTTTCGAGTTTTAGCCTAGAGTCCTAGCTTAGAGTTTTACTTAGAGTTCTAGTTTAGTTTAAATTTAGTTAAGAGTTTAGAGTTTTAGCTTGGAGTCTTAGCTTACAGTTTTAGATAGAGTTCTAGTTTAGTTTTAGTTAAGAGTTTAGAGTTTTACCTTAGAGTCTTAGCTCATAGTTTTAGTTATAGCTCTAGTTTAGTTTAGTTTTAGTAAAGAGTTTAGAGTTCTATCTTAGGGTCTTATCTTAGAGTTTTAGTTAGAGTCCTAGTTAAGTTTAGTTTTATTTAAGAATTTAGAGCTTTAACTTAGAGTCATAGCTTAGAGTTTTAGTTAGAGTTCTAGTTTAGTTTAGTTTTAGTTAAGAGTTTAGAGTTTTACCTTAGAGTCTTAGCTTAGTGTTTTAATTCGAGTCCTAGTTTAGTTTAGTTTTAGTTATGAAATTAGAGTTTTATCTTGGAGTCTTAGCTTAGATTTTTAAGTAAAATTCTAGTTTAGTTTAGTTTTAGTTAAGAGTTTAGAGTTTTGCCTTAGAGTCTTAGCTTAAAGTTTTATATAGAGTTCTACTTTAGGCTATTTTTAGTTAAGAGATTAGAGCTTTAGCCTAGAGTCTTAGCTTAGAGTTTAGTTAGAGTTCTAGTTTAGTTTAGTTTTAGTTAAGAGTTTTACCATAGAGTCTTAGCTTAGAGTTTTTAGTTAGAGTGGAAGTTTAGTTATAGTTATGAGTTTAGAGTTTTAGCTTCGACTCTTAGCTTAGAGTTTTAGTTAGAGTTCTAGTTTAGTTTAGTTTTAGTTAAGAGTTTAGAGTTTTCTCTTAGAGCCTTAGCTTAGAGTTTTAGTTAGAGTTATGGTTTAGTTTAGTTATAGTTAACAGTTTAGAGTTTTCAAATAGAGTCTTAGCTTAGAGTTTTTGTTCGAGTTCTACTTTAGTTTAGTTTTTCGTTACTAAACTTCAACTATAAATAGAACTAAGCTAAGACTCCAGGCTAAAACTCTAAGCTAAAACTCCAAATTCTTAACTAAAACTAAACTAGAACTTGAAAAAAACTCTAAGGTAAGACTCTAAGGTAAAACTCTAAACTCTTAACTAAAACTAAACTAAACTTCAACTCTAACTAAAACTCTAAGCTAAGACTCTAAGCTAAGACTCTAGGCTAAAACTCTAAACTCTTCACTAAAACTTAACTAAACTACAACTTTAACTAAAACTCTAACTAAAACTCCAAGCTATGACTCTAAGCTAAAACTCTAAATTCTTAACTAAAACTCTTAGCTAAACTAGAACTCTAACAAAAACTCTAAGCTAAGACTCTAAGGTAAAACTCTAAATCCTTAACTAAAACTAAACTAAACTAGAACTCTAACTAAAACTCTAAGCTAAGACTCTAAGCTAAAACTCTAAACGCCTAACTAAAGCTAAACTAATCTTCAACTCTATCTAAAACTCTAATCTAAGACTCTAAGGTAAAACTCTAAACTAAAACTAAACTAAAGTAGAACTCAAACAAAAACTTTAAGCTGTGACTCTAAGCTAAAACTCTAAACTCTTAACTATAAGTAAACTAAACTTCTTCTCTAACTAAAACTCTAAGCTAAGACTCTAAGCTAAAACTCTAAACTCTTGACTAAAACTAAACTAAACTAGAACTCTTAGTAAAACTCTAAGCTAACACTCTAAGCTAAAAACTCTAAACTCTTAACTAAAACTAAACTAAACCAGAACTCTAAATTCTCAACTAAAACTAAACTAAACTTCAACTATAAATAGAACTACGCTAAGACTCTAAACTCTAACTAAAACTCTAAGCTATGAGTCTAAACTCTGAACAAAACTCTTAACTAAAACTAACCTAAACTATGTACCATTGAAGGATATTTTGGTATTGGTGGTGATAGAAAAATTAGTATTTGAATCAAACGTATTCTTATTAATCAAAAACAAAGCCTGCCTTTCTCAATAAATCAGATATGAATGGCATAGGTTTATTTCCATACTGTTATTTTTTACATTTGAACCGGATGCTGTAATTTCTCTAATATACATATTAATCGAATTGTATTTTAATGCTGATTTTGAATATCCTTGAATTATTTCATTTAATTTAATCCATCAAAAGTTATGAGGAATTAAAAATTATTGAACTAGAAATTCTGACGTCTCAGAGCTTTGTTTCCACAGCACGATCAGATCTGACTTAAGAGATACGAATTCTTATAGGCTAACAGGGGCTAGAAACTTTTTCTAAGCTGTAGCGGTAACGACTTTTGGTGTTTGTAGGGATGAAAAAACCTGGCCTCTCTTCTTTTCGGGCTATCTGGAGATCTGATTCCTTTGGGAGCGTTTACCTTGGAGACATGCGAACTAATAGCCTAATATCGGGCTAGATGCAGACATATAAAATGAAATAACACAGATAAAAAGGCAATAGATTTATTGACTTACATATTTAGATGCACAGCAATAGGTCACTTCGAATGACAATAATGGTGACCGAGATGAAAGAGTTTAAGACTTCTATCTCAATTGATCTTCTCAAACCTGATTTACGAATCCTCTCAAAAAGCACATCTGCCCCACTATCAAAACATAGGTTTTCAGTCCTGCGTCATGAGGACTGCTCGCCATTGGCCCAAGAGGACCAAGGATGTACATCTTTCGTCCAATGAATTCTTTTAAATGTTTTTGATGATTCAAGCATTCACAGGGTTTTTTGCCATTTAAACTTCCTTAGAAATATTGTGCATAGCATTTTTTTTGCTACTAATTATCTTAGAGAAATTCGAACGACTAGCGTCGTTGTTTGACTGAAGATAGAATGCAATTTCTCTTTTTGCTGATTAAGAATTTAGACTCTTGCAAGCGGTATTTGAACTCAATTAGGGGACGTTTAATTTCTGCCCGAATCATCTTTAGAAGGTTAGAATCCTGTATTTTAAATATATCGCATTTTACTCATGGTACACATCACCCTTTCCATCAATTAATGATGTCCCGTCATTAGTAACTGCTCATTAGGAGTGCTAAAAATTTTCTCTATTATTTTTCTTATTTTATTCTACATCCCTATCTAAAATTCATCTACCGACTAAGATTATTCATGGTTCTAGGCTCGCTACTATACTAAAGATTTTTTTTAATTCAATTTTTACAAGGCCTTTTATTTTTGATTTTGCTGTCTATATGACATTCTACATTCTATCTACATTATGTTAAATGAATAACATGATAATATTACACCTAATTCTACTTGTGGTACATACATGAATGATTTATAACATACAATATTGGGTTCATCATATTCACTGATAACATTAAAACACTTTCACTATTGGGATTTTTGAATTGTCCAAGTTATTAGGAAGTAACACATGTAGATTCACATCTATTCATCACCTTCGAGTCCTTAGTGTACTACACCCTTCTGTTGTAAATTATTGTCCTTCACTCTTTTTGTCTTGGCAAAAGTTTTGAAGCATTTACGTTATGGTTTCTTCATGGAACAGTTCGAGCCTAGTTGTCTTTACACGATAAGTTTTCCCTGATAGTCAACTGGGAAATGATCGTTAAATATCGTTCTAATAGTCAACTGGGAAATGATGCTTCCCACTATAGGTGTTGGTGTTTTTCTTCTCAGCATATCATTTTTAGGTTTTTTTGAGGCACATAGAGAATGTATTCTCGCGTAAAATTGTTCATTTGTGCCTTTTGAAACGAGTTGTCGTCATACTATAGTGACTCTTTTAATATATTGTCTTTAAGTTCAACTTTAAACATCTTCAAATATCATTTAACTTCAAATATCGTTAAATATCGTTTATCTTGTACTGCTCGATGGTGTTCTCAGAATTAAACTTCAAATTGTCTTTAACTTCAGCTTCAAATATCTTTAAATGTCTTTAAATATCATTTAACTTCAAATATCGTTTAGCTTCAAATATCACACTATACTGTCAAATTATTCTGGGGTCCATAGTGAGTATCAAAGGCGATATCTATGTATTTATATCTTGTACTGACCGATGGGTTTCTCAGGATTTATGTGATTATATAGTTCGTTAAAGCACTTGATACTGAGGTTCAAATACAGTGTTACCTGATACGTAATATGGTTCATGGTCGAAGAAACAACGATCAAGGGTAACTGATGTTTTCGTAGACGAAGTTGGGATGAAAGTTGCCTGGAGTTATGGTGAGTACTCTTCGTTGGTTGAGATATGATGAAAATAGATGCTACTGGGTTGTATCTGTACTGGGCAGCTCATTGTAATGCTCAATAACCAATGTGTCCATTTACTTCCTGTAATAAAAATAACGAGGCAGAATCAAGCGTTCTTTAAAGTAAACACTCATAGTACAAATAAGTCAAGTGTTGATGGGATACATTTATTTCTAAGCTGTGAGACAGAATTAAATAAATACACTAATATTAGTACTCTCAACGAAAATCTAAAAATTTAAAACAGAGATGTCTTCAAATTTGTTTTGAGAACGGAAACATCGATAAAGGGCTTATATAATTCTTCGATACTTATTAATTAAACATAATTTACTCTACATTATTAAGTTTGAGGTCTAATTTTACAACATTTTTCATGCCTGCATTGTTCACGCACGTCCGTGCTGTATAAGAAACGAATGTGCAGCGTCATAACCACACGGTTTTACGCGAACGATACTACAATGGGGGAACAAGACATAACGAGGACGAGTGGAGACCTCTCTACCCAATCGTTTTCTAATGTCTTCCCTATTTCTTGGCTTAGACGTTCTCATGGGGCTCCGGGTTTAACTTCAGCTGAAATGCAGAGGTGCTCTTCTTTGTTTCCCCGTGTTCTTCTCTTGGATTTTCCGTAATTACAAGTCAACATTGGTGCCTCATATTCGCCTTTCGAATAAGGTCATTAGATGCAGGATTCCAAGCTTGCCCCCGTAGATTCCAGTTGATGCTTGGTAAAGAATATATGCGTAATAAAGAACTGACATCAATATCTTTTTAGAAGGCTATTGTTTGAGCAAACCCTTCAGCACTAAATAAATAAATATGATATTAAAGTCTTATTAGAATCCGTTAAGCGAAAAACACCTTCACATTAATAGGAAATTCCTTGTGGGTTTTACTTAGTTGCCATTGGACATACACAGGGTTTCAATCCATGTATCTTAACTGATCAAATGGTTTTAAAATTTTACATATTATTATTGAGATATAATTCAACATCCACCGTGAAATTCTATATATAAACGTACCAATAGCCAACCATTGGTACATATATTTCTCGAGTACGAAATATTATATTTCTCGAGTAAGAAACACATGAATAAGCAAACTTGCAGCACATAATTACACTGGTATCTTATTTTATGTGTAGGCCTAAAATAATTATAATCTGCACTAAAATAAAATATTTCATATAATTAGACGCTTCTGTACTGGTAATTTCTTGTTTTAGATAATATCCATCTTGGTTAGGACATGGGTTGATTTTTCATAGAATATCCGAGAAGGCCTGAGTTAGTATAGGTAAGATAATGTGACTGACTTGCGAAAATATGTCCCAAAAGTTAGAGCACAATATATGTCATAGATAAACCAATGAAATTAAAGGACATTTTTCTCACAGAACTATAGAACAGTGATCTCTCTGTTATTGTATACGTCATAGATATAAACTAATGAAATTGAATTTTTCGCCAAGGAGCTAAAGACATTCATGTCTCTGTTTCTCTTTGGAAATAATTTTTAACACAGTGCTGTGGGACAGCATACGTCATAGATATAATATAATGAAATTAAAAAGCTTTTCTCTTTTTTTTGCCTCGGAGCTATAAGAAAGTAAACTCTCTGTTTCTCTTTCAAAGCATTCTGATCCAAAAAACGAAAACTTAACTAGCTCACAGAAGTTTCCATTCAACCTTTAAGTATTGTTTCGACTGGCCCTGATTGTCATAAAAATACTAATTTCTTACACTTGAAGGACTGAGAAATATCCCTTCCTACGGTCGTTTACAAAAAATATTACAAAAAGCAATCATGGGCCTTGAGTTCCTCCCCAGGCTTCCCACAAGTGGTCCAACACCACTTGTCGTTCTCAGTCGGCCACGAGCTTCCTATCTTTGGTTATTTTCTGTTCCCATCTTTCTCTCTGATCACCAATGTTTTGAGATCACTTGTATTATTATTTTTTTTTCATTAATATTGACTTGGTTAACTTTATTTGCACGCTGTTAAATTTATTATGGTGTTAAATTTAACATATTTGAAATTTGTCTTTACATTAATTAGGGATATTTCCATCTGTCAGGTTTTTTAACCGTTCTACCTGACTGTGTCGTTATTTTCTCCTCTGTTTCTTGCGGTTTTTTCTTTTTCGGTTTGTCTAGCGAAATAAGGTCAAACTTTTTGTATTCTTTTTTCAAACATTCTTGCCCTTTTAATTTCGTTTGTTTCCTGTGTGCGGCTGCTGATTACAGTCTTGATTTTCTTATTTCTTTAACTACTATATGGTCTGCTTCGCCGTCAGACTCTTCGGAACTGGTTTCCGACAAATCCGGATTAGAACTTTTAGAGGTGGCACTTTTTGAGGTGTCACCTGCCCTTCCTTCGTAAATTTTTTACTCCTCTGGAAGTAGTAGGTTTATTCCCTAGGTCCTCGCCTTGAGTTCTCAACTCGGGGGATTTGAAAGATTCTTGAGAGCTTTGGGAGGAATCAATAGTTTTTGCGGGGTTCCTCCATTGTTTGAATGCCATGTCCTCAGGGGGATGGGGCATTTTTTGCACTAGGGTTTCCCTCCATGAAGTCCACTGTTTAGGTTTGACCTTAGACACAGTTATATCATGATATTGACCTTGCTGGTCATCCTTTGGAGTTGTATTCTCGAGCAATGTACTTTGACTCGTTTTTATGGGAAAATTTATGAAATCCATAGCTTCTCGCAGGTTTGTTTTAGTTGAATCTTTGGGAGGAGTTTTCTTTACAATAATACCGGGGGTTTCTACAGCTCTGTTTAATTCTTTCTGTAAAGACAGGGGCCTTTCTATCGGTGTTGCAGGGGAAACCATATCGTCAGGAAATCTTTTGGGGGGGCATGGAGTAGAAATTCTTTTGGGGAAAAACTGGGTTTTTGGAGATATTGTATAATCTATATCTCCTGCGCTCGCCGATGAATAACTTTTTGGGCTTTTTGGCGTTTTTATTCTTATTGGTATTAGGGATTTTTTTCTGGAATAACTAGATTTTCCATAGCTAAAAATTCTTCAAAATTTTCCTGATCACTGTCATTCTCGAAATAGTCTTGCTTGGAATTAAAGGGTTTTAGCTCTGCCAATCTTGACCTAGGGGGCTCATTTTCTGAATCTGACGAATCAGTAGAAGAGGGATGTGACACCCATCTCTCTGGAAATTTGGCTCTTTAAATTTGGCTAACATTCGCCTTGTAAGTTCTTCCACTATCGGGGTTTTCCATTTTAAAGGTATATTCGTTATCGTACTTTTTGACTATTCTGTACGGTCCAGAATATTTTTTGGAAAGTTTTTTTTTCTTCCGTTTTCGCCTCGTTCTTTAGTTAAACGAAGTCTCCTACTTTGAAATCTATATTCCCCTTAACTTTGGGTTGGTTTCTTAGCTCTTTGTTTATTTTAAATTTTTCCAGCTCTTGCCTAACTATTTTATAAGTTTTTCTCATCCTATTTATGAATTCTTGTTTGTAATCCTCCGAGCTATTATAACACTGCCGAGATTCAATAATATCATTATACGGGATACTAAAATCACGACCAAAAAGTAAATAAAATGGATTGTCTTTGGTTGTTTCGGAATAAGCCGTGTTGATTACGTTAGTTAAATAAGGTAAGAATTTATCCCAGTCGCTCCTGTCGTCTTTTGTATAAATACTTAATACGTTCGAGAATATTTTATTCCTGTTTTCTATTTTGCCATTAGCTTGTGGATGGTACGGCGCTGTCACCATTTTCTCTATATATAGAAAACTCATTAAATCTTTTGTTACTTTCGAAACAAAATTGCTCCCGTTGTCACTCAAAATTTTATTAGGAATGCCAAATTGTAAAAATAATTTTTATAAGGCCTTACTTGTGGCATAAGCACCTTGATTTTTTAATGTTTTTGCAAAAGTAAATCCGGAAAAATGATCTATAACCGAAAGAATACAAGTACGGCCTCTGCTAGAAACAGGTAAGCCTCCACTTGTACCGTATAGGTCAAATGAGATAATATCGAAGGGGTACTTTGCTACCGGGACCCTTCCCATTGGAGGATTTGAATAAGCTGAGGGGATTTTTCTCAGGTTACATGCTTCGCATGTACTTACAAATTCTTTAAGTTTTGTCAGTGCAGATTGTACGTAAAAGTATTGTTTTATCTTATGGAATGTTTTCATAACTCCTAAATGTCCACCTATGTCCGAATGAAAATATTCAAATGCAGGCCCTATCAAATTTTGTGGTAGCAGAGGTATTATCGCGGTTTGGTTTCTATTTGTCTCAGCAGTCACAATTCTACACAGTATTTCTTCATCAAGGTCGTAGTAAAAATTATCTATCTCTTTTCTAAGAGTTTCTAATTTATCCGGTAACGCCTCATCATTCACAAAATAATCAACTAGTGCTACACACATTTCGTCCTTTTTTTGCTTTCTTTTTATATTTTCCAAAGACAAGGGACAATAGTTAATCTTATTTTCTTTTACTGCGTCTTTGACTTTGTTTTTCTTACATCCATGTTTGCTTTTAGCATTAATAGCATTAATTTCATTTTCTACAGTTTCCAACGGACTATTTTCTGGGTATCTACTCAAAAAGTCACAATTTGCATTTTGTTTGCCTTTTAAATGTTCAAATTCGTAATCTAGGTCTTGGATTTTCATAATCCATCTAGCTAGAATGCCCGTTGGGTTTTTAAATGTGCGCAGGTACTGCAAGCTCTTATGGTCTGATCGTAGTATAAATTTTCTACAAATTAAATAATGTCTAAATTTGTCAAATTGGTAGATAATAGATAACAATTCTAAGTTTGTGGCTGAATAACTACTTTCGCCTTTTGATAAAGTTTTACTTGAATAGCATATAACTTTTTCTATTTGTTTAGGCGTTCTCTCTGGAGGATTAGGGTTTTCTACTGGGATTATTTGCGAAAGAATTGCGCCGATGCCTTTTGAACTGGCATCTGTTGTAACCACGAATTTTTCATTTTCGAAATCAGGGAGTGACAAAATTGGTTCAGAAGTGAGTGCCTTTTTGAGACGGTCTAGGGACGTTTGAGCTTCCTGGGACCAGCTAACATTATGGGAGTTCCCTTTAGTTAATTCCGTGAGGGGTTTCGCAATTTGGGCGTAATTGCGTACGAATTTTCTAAAGTAGCCAGTAAGTCCTAAAATTCCCCTTAATTCTTTCATAGTTCTAGGGGGGCTTGAGGTTTTCAACACATTTTATTTTATCAGGGTCTGGGGATATCTCTCCCTGGGTTACTACTACTCCTAAAAATTTAATTTTAGGTTTAAATGAATTTACTTTCTCAGGCCAGCATTTTAAATTGCCTTGTCTGAACTTCTCGAACACCTTAGCTAACGTTGCTAAGTGTTGTTCAGTGTTTTCCCCCACGCATATAACATCGTCAACAAAATGAATTATATTCTTTAATCCTCTTGAAAGGTGCAATAGGGGTCTACATAATGCGCTTGAACTTGTTTTAAGCCCAAATGGTACTCTCAAGTATTCATAAAAACCATATTCGGATGCTGAAAATGCAGTTTTATGGACATCCTTTTCGGCTATTTTCACTTGGTGGTAGCCTTGGGTAAGGTCCAAAGAAGTAAAAATTTTGTTTTTGCTTGAAATAGAGTCAAGAATTTCATCTATTCTTGGTAGAGGAAATTTATCGCTAACTACTTGTTTGCTGAGAGCCCTATAATCTACTACGAGTCTAAGATGTCCATTCTTTTTTGGTACTAAGATCACTGGTGCACTATACGGACTTATACTTGGGCGTATAATTTCATTTTTTTCTAATTCATGGATATTATTTTTTAACCACTCTTTGTGCTTATATGGCACACCATATGGCTGTTTTGCTACGGGATTACCAGTCGTTACAATTGAATGTTCGTAAAATGGTATTAGCCCGATGTCATCTTCGGATGCAGAGAATACATCCTTAAAAGTCCATAGTAATTCGCATAATTTTTTCTTAAGTTCCAAGTCCGTAATATGATCCCTATTAAATTTGTTTAAAAATTGTTATTTAGTTAAAGGATATTCGTTACTTGAAGTTTTGATACCGTTAACTAGGTTTCTTTTAGAATTTTCCCATCTATTTAAATCATTTTCCGTTAAAACCTGGATTTGGACTAAACACGTCCCCTTTTTAATTGTAATTGTATCATTTTCATGGCTATTGGTTACCCAAATAAAACCTTCCCCTTTGTCATAAGATATAATCTGTTCCTCGCATAGCAGGTTTTCGGGTATATCCGACGGTGTCGCAAACCATATTTCTGATTTGCTAGTCACTGGTTCAATCATCTGTGATATTTGAATTTTTTGCATCGTTTTGGGAGGGACTTTTGTTTTCCTTATCGCAAATCCGTAATATTTCTCTTCATTTTCATTGTTTATTAGATTCATACTGGCGCTATGCTGCGCCATTGCGGCATCTTGCGGCGTCACGTTGGGTTTTACTATGTTTTTCCACAATTCCCCTATTTTCTTAATTTCGTTTGACCTGTACTGTCGCATATCTCCTATTTTTATTTTCGCAGGTTCAATACTTTTATTATTTAAATTTACTTCATTTCTGCAATATCTCTCAGAATAATTGAAGAAATTTCCAATTATGCCATGTCTTTGCGAGACATGAGGTTCAAAATACTGCGACGTTATACCACCAGAAATTTTGTTTACTGTTACGTTGTCTTCGTAATATCTGTTACGATTTCTTAAGGTAGCAATTTCTTCCCCTACCTTAGCTGGGTAGACAAGCCTCCCATTAGCCACGTCTAATAGTATTCTATTAGACCTTATAAAATTTGCCCCTATAATAGCTTCATAAGGGAAATTATCACATATAATAAAATTTGTCATAAAGGTTCTATTGTCTGTTTTTACGTTTAGGCAAATTGACCCTTTTGCATTTAATTTATGACCTGTCACACTTGTTAAATTGGGATTATTAGGGTTCCTTTGTTGCCTAATGTGCAGAGGCAACATATTAAATACGCAAGACTTTATGATACTAATTGTTGCACCCGAGTCAATCAAAGCCTTAAAATAAACATTTTCTACACAAAAACCATTAAATATAGGTAACTTGTTGTTAATATCACTACAAGAAGGCGCTAATATTGTCTTGGACCTATTAAATATTCCTGGCACCCTCTGGGTTCAATTTATATTTCTGAGGGGCCCGAAAAGTTTCCCTGAGGATTTATTTCATGTGTTGGTGCCTGTAATAGATATTCAGACGTATTAGGTTCCGTAGGCATATTTAAATGATTTACGTCTGTCTGTCTTCTCCATGTATTATTATGGTAACGTGGATGTCTCGTGTCGGTGCCGCTTGCTGGCGTTGACTACCAATGCCTTTGGCTTGCAAAATTTTCATTTCCCCTTGGCAAATTTTCGTGATTTCTATATGGCATTCTTGCATTATATTGGTTTTGGCGAGTATTTGAGTTTTCAAATCGGCAATTAATTTGTCTGTTGGGGGGAGGGTTATCCAAATTTGGTTGGTACGTATTATAAGGTACCGATTGGCGCAATCCCCCCTGGCTATTGCCTATTGCACGACCGGTGCTAAAATTTGTTCTTCTGAACAAATGGTTGCCGTAATTTTGCGTATTACCGACAGCATTTTTTGGTCTGGGATTGGGGACATAGTGGCACTCTCTGGCGATATGGCCAACACGGTTAGAATTATAGCACCTTATTATTGTAGGGTTATTTCCGTAACTAGATTGTTTGATAGGCTGAAAACGCACTGTTTTCTGCCTAGCGGGTTCTTGCGTTTTATTTCTTTGTGGCACTGGGGAGTTATCCCTTGAAAAGAAATTGAGGGATCCCTGATCGCCCTTGAAGGTTAGGTTCGTGTTTGAATTGCCTAGGCTATTTATTTTTGTTTTACTGTGATTAGCAACCATTGTATCAACTTCAATTAATCGCTCTACCTCCTGAACTGCAAGGTCCAATGTCTGAATGTTTTTGGATATTACTACTCTATATAGTTTTGGGGGTAGCCCTTGCAAAAAGGTATTTAGTATGACTTTTTCATACAGTTGCCCAGAACCACTTCCGTATTTTGCTTCTACAGAAATGCGTATATTATCCAGGTATTCTCGTATATTCTGTGAAAAATCAAAGTTCACCGCTCCGTTTTTTAATTTATTTATTGAACTAGTTTCTATAAATCTCTCTTTGAATGCTTTTAACAAGTCATCAACCGTATTTATTGGCAAGTTGGCGTTATTGCCTATGGTCTGTTCGATCTGTTTTAGAAAAGTTAAGGCCTGGCCTTTTAATCGTAGTAGGAGCATGTCTTTTAATGCTCCAACGTCTGTTTTTGTTAGTTGTACAAACTGGGTCAATTGGATATTAAATTCGTCAATATCTGACTGACCATTGTACTCTGGTATAGATTTTGCTATCTCTATATTTTTCGCGACTAACTTTTGCACTATTAATAACTCACTGAGTTCTTCCATTTTTTTGCGTTTATATCAACTAAAAATTTTACTTAACCTATTTTGGGGTAGGCTTTTATCTCCTATGAGATATAAGGGGTTTGCTGTCGTAGCCGAGCGGTTACAGGCCTAATCAATTTACTTATATGTCTGTACCTCTCCAATAATTAAATTTAAATTACAAAGTTTTTATAGCCTAAATTAGCTCACAGTTTTCCTCCCATTTCCGACACGCGCCATTTGTACCATTGAAGAAATATTCGGTATTGGTAGTGATAGAAAAATTAGTATTTGAATCAAACGTATTCTTATTAATCAAAAACAAAACCTGGCTTTCTCAATAAATCAGATATGAATGGCATAGGTTTATTTCCCTACTGTTATTTCTTACATTTGAACTATAACTCTAACTAAAACTCTAAGCTAATATCTAAACTAAAACTCTAAACTCTAAACTGAAACTACTATAACTCTAACTAAGACTGTAAGCTAATACCAAACAGAACTCTAAATTAAAACTAAACTAAACTATAACTCTAACTAAGGTAAACCTTGACGAGATGTAAAAAAAAGTTGAATACTATGTTAAAAAAATTAAAAAAAAATTTAAAAAATGGGGTGGGGCCTTTGGGAGCACCAGGGGGCTTTTTGGGGGCACCGTTGGCCCTTTGAGGGCACCTGGGGACCTTTGGGGGCACCGGGGGACCTTTGGGGGCAGAAGGGGTCTTTTGGAGGCCCTTTGGGGGCATCAGGGGGGCCCTTTGGGGTTGGAGTAGGGGACCTTACAACACTATTCAAATGGAACTTGTGTATTATAACGACCACAGTTCACCCCAATTCATCTTCTAAATCATCTACTTAAATCATCTTCTAAAATGTCTCAAATTGTTTCGCCCAAATCATCTTCTAAAATGTCTCAAACTGTTTCGCCTAAATAATCCCGTAAAATGTCACAAACGGTTTCGCCCAATTAATCCCCTAAAAGTAATTTCTGCGTGTTCCTTTTGTTTCGGCATCCCTGCGCTGTCATATTTGAAATTCCCAGGAAAAAATTCCCGCGTTAATCTCTTCATCTCTAAAGTGTTCTTGGTTACAATATTATGGCTTCGATAGAATTCCCAAATTTATCGCTAAGCCTAAAGGTCAGAGAAGCCGTATTTAAAAAAGGAGTGTTCTATCTCTTTAGAGTCCCGCATAATAACAAGATAACAAGTGATGTCATTTCTAATTCCTGACACTAAAGACCAGAAAAGCTATATTTAAGAATAGAATATTAATTTATCTCTGTCACTAAAGACCATTTATCCCTCAGAACTCAAGATCGAAGAAGCCATATTTGTTTCTTAGTTCCCCTTTCGGGGATCAATAATTTCCCTCGATTATGCAAATCAATTTCTCAGAAATCCACTTCCCCCTCGAGTGGATCAATACATCTCTTCCCGTTAATACGCATGTGCAAACTTCTTCCTGGAGTCATTACACCGAGACGAACAACAACAAATAAATCGACCTTGAATTCATTAGACTCGATCAGTAATCCTTGAATAAATTATGTAGGTTTGGCGTTAGACTCAATTGTAGATGGCAGCAAACAGGCCCCGTCATATTCATTAGGGCTTCCCTACTCTCTTGAAGGGGAAGGGCTGTTCAAACGGGGCGATCGGATTAAGCATCCCTGGGTGGTCGTGGCCAGGAATGCCTCAGCTGGGGTGAGATGCCATGGCTGGGTATTCTGGGACTTTTTTATTTTTGATTCGTGAGGAGACGCCGTAATTAACTTTACTCCGGGCACCACTGAGCCTAGGAGCGGCTCTGTGAATGGTATAGCCCCCCCATGGTTTATCAGGAGTTAGAGTTTATCTTAGACCCTCACATTTTTTGGTGAAACTGAAAAAGTCTCCGTACCAGAAACTGCTAAGTCTAAAATAGACTTAGCAATTTTACGGACAGTTCGCAAGGGTCCTTAAAACAATACACTGGTTCTTGCCTGGAATTTCATCCTAGAATTTTTTTGGGGGATGGGGCACAACCAAAGAGACAGAAAAAGTACGAAGGCTACATCGTTTTGGCTATTTATTTGATTCTCCCATGCTAAAATTACATTTTGAAATAGCCTGGTCAACTGTAGGATCTAGCTGCAAAATGTTGCAGAATCTTGCCTTTGCTCTCCTATTCTCTGATCTCATTTTATTTTGCGTTTAATAAGCTTATTACAGTTGATTTTTTGTCATTCTTTGACATTGTTAGCCCATTTTTTTCATTTTAGCCCAATGCAATTACTGAGTGTTTATTTAATGGTGTATGGTTGTCTTCTCTGCGCTTTGACTCCAAGGCCTCAGGTACGTTCTCTTTTAAATCTTGTATGTATTTGGCTATTATTCTTTTTTTTGCGTATATTTTGTTTTTTTTTATCCCCCTTGTATCCCTGGCCATGGAGCCTTTCGAAGGGAATAAAGGCATTGTTTTTTCCATTTTGTATTTATTTCCGAATAAAAATCCTGAAATCTTAACTCTGGACTCTGAATTGTGTTCAAAAGCACTTATTGAAACATATTGCAATTTTATATTAAATATTTGCTTATTAGTCTTCATAGCCCAATAAGCTGCAATTCGGTCCTCTTACAGATTAAAACTTCTTCGAAAATTTATCCATCAGAGGCAACGCTATATAGCGTTGCCTATAGTAAAGGCCATACGGCTCCAATATTTTATTATTATTTATTTTTTTTCCAGAGGCACTTCATATGGAAGGGGTCGTCGCAGAAACTTCAAAAGGAGATCATTCGATTGGAAATCGACAGTTCTAGTGCCCTATTTTAATGGTCGAAATTGATTGGAGAGCAACTAGCCCCGCCAACACCCATTATTCCCCCAAATACATCCAATCACAATTTTTTAGATAGCCATTTTGTTCAGCGTAGTCGTTTTCCAGATAGGAAATATGTTTTTGAGGAGGACACTCCCCCCCCCCCCGAACCCTCAGGGCAAGGGTTTTAATTTACGCCCTGAGGGCATATAAGGTTTTTATAGAAGATGTTGTCGTAGAAATTTCAACACAGGCACATTTGATTGGAAATTCAAAGGGCTGGTGCCCTTTTTAATAGTCGAAAGTGATTGGAGGGCCACTAGCCCCCCTCCATACCCATCATTTCCCCAAACACATCCAATCAAAATTTTGAGATATCCATTTTCTTTCAGTGTAGTTGATTTCCAGATAGAAAACATGTTTTTGAGGAGGACACTCCCCCACAACCCACAGGGTAAGGGTTTTAAGTTATGCCCTGGGAGCATATAAGGTTTTTTTATAGAAGGTGTTGTCGTAGAAACTTCAAAAAAGGCTCAATCGATTGGAAATTCAAAGGGCTAGTGCCCTTTTTAATAGTCAAAAGTAATTGGAGGGCAACTAGCCCCCCCACACCCATTATTTATCCAAACACATCCAATCAAAATTTTGAAATAGCCATTTTCTTCAACATAGTGAATACCCAGAGTACAAATATGTTTTTGAGGAGGACACTCCCCCAAAATCCTCAGGGCAAGGGTTTTAAGTTATGCCCTGGGGGCATATAAGGTTTTTATAGAAGGTGTTGTCATAGAAACTTCAAAAAAGGATCATTCGATTGAAAATTCAAAGGGCTAGTACCCTTTTAATGCTCAAAAGTGATTGCAGGGCAACTGCCCCCCCCCACGCCCATCATTCCCCAAACACATCCAATCAAAATTTTGAGTTAGCCATTTTGTTCAGCGTAGTTGATTTCCTGTTAGAAAATATGTTTTGAGGAGAAAACTCCCCCACAACCCTCAGGGCAAGGGTTTTAAGTTATGCCCTGGGGGTGTATAAGTTTTTTATAGAAGGCATTGTCGTAGAAACTTCAAAAAAGGCTCATTCGATTGGAAATTCAAAAGTCTAGTGCCCTTTTTAAATAGTCGAAAGTGATTGGAGGCCACTTAGGCCGCCCCCCCCGTGCCCCTCATTTATCCAAACACATCCAATAAAAGTTTTGAGATAGCCATTTTGATCAGGGTAGTTGATTTCCAGATAGAAAATATTTTTTTTGAGGAGGACACTCCCCCATAACCCTCAAGGCAAGGGTTATAAGTTATGCCCTGGGGCCATATAAGGTTTTTATAGAAGACATTTTCGTAGAAACTTCAGAAAGGGCTCATTCGATTGGAAATTTAAATTGCTAGTTTTCTTTTTAATAGTCAAAAGTGATTCTAAGGCAACTGACCTAAAATTTCCAGGCCCAAAATTTCCCCAAACACATCCAATCAAAATTTCGATATAGCCATTTTGTTCAACGTAGTTAAAATTTCTGGAAATTATATGTTTGAGCAGGACATTCCCCCCGAAGTCTTCAGGGGCAAGGGTTATAAGTTATGCCCTGGGGTCATATATATTTCTTATGGAAGGAATGCTCGTATAAACTTCATAGAGCACTCATTTGATTGGAAATTGAAAGTTCTAGTTCACTTTTTAAGCGTCAGAAGATATGTGAGGGTATCCAGCTCTCCCATTCAAAACTCTTTTTTTCCAAAATGTATCCAATAAAAATTTTAAGATAGCTATTTTGTTAAAAGTAGTTCAAAGATAATATAACGAAAATTCCGGTGTCGACACAACACACCAGGGCCCGGGGGCAGGCGTTGTAAGATATGCCCTGGGGTTATATATGGGTCTTATAGAAACGATTATTGCATTAACTTCAAAGAGGGATCATTTGATTGAAAATTGAAAGCTCTAGTTCACTTTTTAAGAGTTGGAAGAGATTGGAGGGCACCTAGCCCCTCCCCCCTTCACGCCCTCTTTCCTCAAACACATCCGGTAAGAACTTTGAGATAGCTTTTTTTTCAAAAATAGTTCAAAGACCATATAACGAAAACTCAGGGGCCAACACAGCCCCCCAGGGCCCGAGGGCAGGTTTTGTAAGTTATACCCGGGGGGAATATATGGTTCTTATTGAAGGGATGCTCGTAAAAAATTCATAGATGGCTCATTTGATTGGAAATTGAGAGTTCTAGTTAAGTTTTTTAGAGTCAAAAGAGATTGGAGGGCAACTAGCCCCCCCCCTCTTCCACGCCTCTTTTTCTCCAAATGTATCCAATAAAAATTTTGAGATAGCCATTAAGTTTTGCAAGTTATGCCCTGGGGCATATATCGTTTGTATGAAAGGGATTCTCTCATAAACTTCAGAGGGCTCATTTGATTTGAGGCCTCTTTTTCCCCAAACCCATCCGCTACAAATTTTGAGATAGCCAGTGCTTTGGAAATTGATCAAAAATTGATCAAAAACATCAGAGGGGGCTCATTTGATTGGAAATTGAAATTTTTAGTTCAAATTTAAGATTCAAAAGATATCCAAGGGCAACTAGCCCCCCCCCTACACACACACCCTTTTTCCCCCAAGCCCATCCGATAAAAATTTTATAATAGCTATTTCATTAAAAATATTTCAAAGGTCAGATAAGAAAAATTCCTGTGTCGACGGAACCCGCCAGGGTCCGGAGGCAGGCGTTATGAGTAATGCTCTAGTGGTATATATAGTTCTTATGGAGGGGATACTCGTATAAACTTCGGATAGGGCTCATTTGATTTGAAATTGAAAGTTCTTGTTCACTTTTTGAGAGTCAAAAGAGATCGGAGGGCACCTAGCCCCCTCCTCCACGCCCTAAATGCATGAGATAAAAATTTTGAGATAGACATTTTGTAAGAAATAGTTCAAAGTTCCGATAACAGAGAACTCCAGTATTGACACAGCCCCCTAAGACCTGGGGGTAGGTGTTGTAACTTTTGGCCTGTGGGCATAAATGGTTGTTATGGAAAGGATACTCGTATAAACTCCTAGGGGGCTCATTTGACTGGAAATCGAGAGTTCTAGTGCCCTTTTTAAGAGTCAAAAGTGATGAGAGGGCAACTGCCACCCCCCCCCCCAAGTCCTTTTTCCCAAATATATCTGATGAAAAATTTGAGGTAGTCATTTTGTTAAAAATAGTTCAAAGATCATACAACAAAAACTCCTCTACGTATGGTCAATTCGTTAAAAATAGTTCAAAGATCAGATAAGACAAACTCCTGTGTTAACCCCCCCCCCCCTCCAGGACCGGGGCAGGTGTTGTAAGTATTTCTCTGGGGACATATGTGGTTTTTATGGAAGGTATGCTCGTATAAACTTCAGGTTGGGTTCATCTGAATGGAAATTAAAAGTTGCAGTTCATGTTTCAGAGTGAAAAAAGATCAGAGGGCAACTAGCCCCTCCCGCCCTCCACGTCTTGGGGTGTATTGGATGGATAAACCCATACGATACAAATTTCAGGTGACCATTTTGTTAAAAATTGTTCAACCATCAGACATTAAGACTCCAGGGTCGACAAAACCCCCCAGGTACCAAGATAGGCGTTGTAAGGTATACTTTGGGGATATATATGGTTCTTATAGAAGTGATACTCGTATAAACTTCAGAGAGGGCTCATTTGATTGATAATAGAAAGTTCTAGTTCACTTTTAAAGAGTCAAAAGAGACCGTTTAATCTAGTCCCCCCACGCCCTTTTTCCCCAAACCCATCCGATAAAAATTTTGAGATGGCAATTTTGTTAAAAATAGTTCAAACATCAGATAGTAAAAACTCCGACGTTGACACAAACCCCTTTTTTCACTTTGATATTACTACTTTGATATCAGTTTTGTTACTTTGATGAATATTTGATTTTTTTTTTTAAGTTGGATTTTGAAATAAGGAATTTTTAAAAACTTGAAATTTTTTGCAATCAAAAACGAACAAAAATTAATTAAAAAAAAACGTTCCGAAAAATAAGTTTTTCAATGAAAAGTAAAGGCCATTTTAAACTTCAGCTCAGCAGATACAAATACCTTTTAAAATTCAAATTCATAACGATCAGATATTACTATTAAAGAATAAATGAAACCCAAAACGAACAGAAATTAAATAAACAATCATAGCAAAAAAACATACAACAAATAATAATATAAATGAATAAATAGATGTTAAAGCGGGTAATGCTTAGATTGAATATAAAAATCAAGCTTTAACGAAAAAAAAAATTACTATCGAAGTATAAATAAAACTTAAAACGAACAGAAATTAAATAAACAATCAATGCAAAAAAACGTAAAATAGATATTAATGTAAATGAATTAATAAATCTTAAGACCATTGAAACTGAAACCGAATATACAAATAAAGCTTGAAACGAACATAAATCACTACAAACAAGAGTTTGGGTATCGTCTCCTTCTCTCACTGTAAAAGTCTATAGCCTACTGCGTCATTGGCGCTTTACTGAAAACCAATTTTATTACAAATACTTTCTTTTGTTCTTTATATTGAAAATAAACATTATAGTTATAATGAAAGCTTCAACTGATGAGCTGTCAGCAATTAATATCATTTTACACTCAAATATTCAGTTTAATTTATTAGTTCTATCTAAAATTGTTCAATCAAATATAGTTTCACTACAAACAAGAGTTTGGATACTGCCCCCTTCCTTAAGTGTAAAAACCAAAAGCCTACTACGTAATTGGTGCTTAACTGAAAACGAATTATATTACAAATAATATTTTTCAATTTTGCTCCAAATATTTCCAAGTTCACCATATTAATGACGTTTACTGTGTCAATAGTGATGACATCCTCTTTGCTTTGACATACCTCTTGGCTTCCCAGGTTTACTGTTTTCTAGCTACTTTTGCAGACTTTGCAAAATGTTTCAGCTTGTCACAATTGCTGCATACCTTTTCTCTTGCAGGGCATTTGTGCAATGATGAGTAGTCTCCACCACAGAAGTAACAAGCTTTGGTTTGTGAGCCGTGGTTTGTCTTCTTTCCCCTTCGAATGAAATGCATTCCTTGTTTTAGGTGTATATCCACGGCTTGGACCAGGCTGTGCCATGGTTCTAAGTTGCACTTGGGTTTCTAAATGTGTCCTTGGAATTGTTACTGTTTGTGAAAGGCTCAAAGTTGAACCAGCTTGTAAGTACTTTTCTCTGACTTCTGCTGAGGTTATTCCATATACTAGTCTGTCTCTTATCATTTCTTCTTTCAAGACAGTTGTTGAATAGTCATATTCTCGAGCTAACTACTTTAAGTTTGTTATGTACCGATCAATAATTTCACCTTCGCATTGGTCTCTTTTGTGAAATTAATTTAAAAAAAAACTTTTTCAACAAAGTAAATTTTTAAATGAAAGTAATGAACTCCATTAAACCAAAATGAACAAAAATAGAATCAAATAATCTACCAAGAATATAACTACCACAAATTAGTTTCAATATATAAATGAAACCTAAAACAAAAGGAAATTAGAATAAAGTTCAAGTTCAAGTTCAAGTTCTTTATTAATCAAAAAAAAATTTTTTTTGACAAAACTATCAAATTAATTACCCACAGTGAGAATAACTCGTGTGTGGGTTTATATACACTCAACAAAAAATAACTAATACTATCTCCAGATACCGTAATAAAAAGATTGCTCTTCAACTCTCCGTACGGTAACAACAAACAAAATCCGCAAAAAATCAAAGTAACCAAATAAATAAAATGAAATGAGGAGCATCCACCCCAAAAAATAAATCAAATTAATAATTACTAATTAAATGATTCATTAATCTAATTTTATTATTAACCAATGAATTATTCAAATCTATAAAACTATGAAATTTATTCCAATTATATATAATACTATGCCTTGGTGAAAAACGGGACCTTTCAGATTTTATTAAAGCCTGACGGACAACAGAACTGCCACGGGTCCAGTATGTATGCAAAACCTGATTATCATCCTGAAAAAAATTATTATGCAAATAAAAATACTCAGGCAAAAGACCTTGAACGTGTTTAATCATATAAAGAACAGAATGGAAAGAAGAGAAGAGATCCAGTGGAAGGATATTTAAAATTTGATACATGCTTTTTGTTGACGATTTACCAGGGTAAGAAAACGGGCTAGGCAGGAAATTTTTCAATAGACGCAGAGCTTTATTTTGTTGCCTCTGAAGAGGAAGAATATGAGTTTTAAAAGTATTCAAAAAAATAATGGGACAGTAATTTATATATGAATGCACTAGAGAATGATAAAGAGAATTCAGGGCAAAAAACGGCAGAATAAATTTCAGATGATTCATCATACCAATATTTCTTGCCAATTTCATTCGAAGATAAATTGCATGTCTTTTAAATGATAAACTTGAATCCAGTATTATCCCGAGATATTTAATATCATCAACTCTTTCAATTTCAATGGGTAGGCTTTGAATATTAATCATCATAATTTCCGGTGCTGTTTTCCCAGTACGAGAAAAGATGATGAATTTTGTCTTAGTACAATTAATAGTCAATTTATTTCTCGAAAACCATAAGATAAGCCTCGACAGTGCTGATTCCAACCTAAGCTTCAACGATCTAGAGTCGGGGCTGCTGACATTGCATGCCGTGTCATCGGCGAATAATATGTTAAGGCCAATATCATTGATGCTATTACTGATATCATTAACATAGATAAGAAATAGGAGTGGACCCAAAATAGAGCCTTGTGGGACTCCGGCTGACTGAGATTGAGATACTGATGAGGAAGAAGTATCACCTCCGTCTACATACTTATTTCGGTTTTTTAGGTAAGACATTACTAAGTCATTAACTGGGCCTCTTATGCCACAGTTATCAAGTTTAGTATGCAATATTTTATGGGAAATCGTATCAAATGCCTTTTTAATGTCAATAAAAATTGTAGCAGGAATATCACCTTTGTCGAGGGCGTCATGAACAAACTGAGTCATTGCCATAATAGCATGCTCAGTAGAGTGAGACTTCCGGAACCCAAATTGCATCGGACTAAAAAATTCAGATCTCATTAGAAAGCTGACTATACGGTTATATAAGCACTTTTCAAGCAACTTCCCAAAAGTAGACAGGATCGAAATCGGCCGATAGTTTGTTGGGTTCTTCGGGTCTCCTCCTTTATACAAAGAGATAATTCTTGCAGACTTGAAACAAGAAGGAAATCTTCCGGTTTTAAAACAGAGGTTGAACACATGGGAAAGCGGGTTTACAATATTTGGTGCTATGCACTTAATCAGATTAGTCGATGACCCATCGGTCCCTTCCGAAGATCCATTCTTTAAAAGGTTTGTTGTAAGTAAAAGTTCATCTGGGGTTACAGGAGTAAGAAAAATGGAGCAATTGAGAGACGGGGGTAGATATGATTGAAAGTCCTCTCCAGTTTCATTATCCAGATGATGGGCCAGGTTGTTCCCAGCAGTTGACGCGGTTTCCTCGCCAATTTTTGCAAAGTGTATATTTAATGCATTGATAACTTCCACTTTCCCTGTAGCCAGTTTAGTTCCATCTTCAGCTATTAATTCATCAGGAAGATCATGGGTCTTATGTTTTCCTAAGCACTTATTAATTATTTCCCATGTCTTCTTGGGGGACCCTTCTGCTTCAACAAATGCTTCGGCGAAGTAATGACGTTTTGCTGATCTTAAAATTTTTGTTAAATAATTTTTGTATCTGCGAAATTCAGCTAATTTAACTTCAGATGGATGCATTAAGTATGCCTTATATAACAGATTCTTATTTTTTATTGATACCAGCAATCCAGGAGATATCCAAGGCTTAATCGACTTTATACTATTTCTTCTTGATATTTGACGGAGAGGGAAAGCATTATTGAAACAACGTTTAAACTGATTCACAAAACATTCAGCAGCAAAATCAGGGTCCGAAGATTCTAAACAAGAAGAAAAGTCACTTGAAGAAAGCAATACTTTAAGTTTACTTAAGGAGTTTCTATTAGTCATCCTCATTTTTTTTTAGTAGGCCTATTAAACTCTGTAATCAAGTGAAAGTCGGTCACAAGCATCAAATGGTCTGAGAAATCTTCAATAACCACATCACTAGACTTAAGTTCCAGATTCGTAAACAAATTATCAATAAGGGAAGCAGAATCTTTCGTTATTCTTGTTGGGACTCCATAAGCTGGTAAGAGACCACCGGATAAGCAAACTGATAACAAGTCAGCCCCGTCAGAAGATATTCCGTGGAAATTACCACTTGAATTATTAGAATTATATAAATCAATATTAAAGTCACCCATAAAAACTATTTTTGGATACTTTTTCGAGGCAATAAGCACAAAATCATCAAGAAGTTCCATGAATTTTGAAGCAGGAGAACTTGGAGGCCGGTAAAAAACACAACACAAAATTTTCATACCATTTACATCAATTTTAACTGCCAAAAATTCAAACGCCATTTCAAGATATAGGTGATCAAATTCACTCACCAGATCTGACTGAATTGTTGATTTAATGAAAAAACCTACCCCTCCCTGTTTTTTATTAATCCGATTCTTATGAAAAAAAGTATAATCCTGTTTATTAATAAATGTCTTTGTCGAATCATTTAAAAATGTTTCACAAGAGGCGAACACATCTATATTATGATGAGAAATAAACAGGGATATTTGATCAAAAATATTTAGTAACCCGCGACAGTTCAAAAATGCCATTCTAAAATTAGAGCCTTTATTTAAAACATGGGTGGGGAGTAGATATTTATTTTTTGGGATAGAATGAACCATCACATCAAAAACATCGTCATCATTGCATAAATTCTCAAATATTTTACCTAAATCAAGGGGGTGCTCCTCAAAATTACGAATTCTATTATCCATTATCACGATGCTGTGTATACTTATTGACAAAAAGTGACTTACCAACCATACGGAGAGTTAAAGGAGATACAATTGTAACCAGAACTTCATCTGAAAGAGACAAACATAAACAAAAAACTAGAACTTTATAACATGAAAACCTTATATAAGAAAAATCAGGAATAGTGTGGCACAAAGTAAAGAAATTAAATATAACAGTTTTGATAACAAAAAAAAACAAAGTAAGAAAAAACCAAATAATACTCATTATGATACTTTTGCGAACGGGCCTCCGAAAATAAGATAATCATGATCCTCAAACGATCATAAATTATCAAATAACTTTACAACCAGACCACTAAACACAAAATAACAAAATACTCCACAAAATCATATAAATCAACACTCAGATTACTACTATCCAATTCAGTTATTGATCAGCTCTCTCCCATATCACCGAACCATTTTTTTTTATCTCAAGCCATACGTGGGTTCCTTTATTTTTAACCCGAGAAACAACAATCATTCCAGACTCCTTCATCTCTTTTGCTTTAGTGAGGAATCCTGTGCGTAAAGTGTTAAGTGCTGGAGGAAGGTCCGTGCAAATTCCTATTCCAGAGCCCTTAAGCTTGGATACGTTTTGCATAACTAAATACGCTTCAGCTTCATTCTTGAGCCTAATTAGCACTGGATTAACTGCCGGTTTACGTGTCTGACTTTGATTACGGCGTCTATTCGTTATATTAACAGTTTTTCCACCTAAGCGGTAACATTTGTTAATTGACAAAGATGACTCAATTTTTAAGGTATTCTTAAGTAGATCTTTCACGTGAGCTTCAAGGGATTGATTCGGATTAATATCTGTAGGTAAGCCGTGTATGATCAAGTTCGAACTTCTTTCTTTTACTTCAATTAGTAGCATTTGACGCTCGAGCAACGAGTTCTTCTGCTTTTGCTCTTCCAGTGATCTTTCTAATTCGGCTATTTTTCTATCTCTTTCTAAAGCCTCATTCTTTAACTCCTGTATTTCAGAAGACAAATTGTTAACTGCAGTTATTAAATCACCCTGCTTACTAAGTAGTCGGTCTAATTTTTCGTTTTGGAGCTCATTAGCTTGGTCGAACTTGACTTGAGATACTGGAATATTCATTATGTAATTTGGCGATATGCCCGAACACAATTTTTTTTTTTTAAAACATCATTAAACGAGACTTACTCGCAAGGGGGGTGATTGACTACCCCCCGAAAAATCCAAAGAACGTGTTGTTAAAAGAAAAATTTCTGTTGAATCAACTACAGTTCAGGTATCCAGTAATTGCGCAATTTTAATCCTTTCATTCACTCAAATGTTTTTCAATTAGGATAGCTATCTATTTCATATTTTGGTCTTCACAGTACAGGAGCTAGATTCATACTGGAGCTCAACTCTAAACGAGCAAAAATTAATGTGATTAGGGTTGTAAGCCCCAAGATTGCTAAAAGCCAGAATATAATTTGTACTTTACTGAATAAATTCAAATGAATTTACTGAAAAAATATACATTGTAGTAGGGGAGAGTCGGGCACGTTGGGACGCGGGGCCGTTGAGACACGCGTACTTTTGACAGAAGCTAAAAATCTGCCGCTACTCACACCTCAAATGTCATCTCTTGGACTATCTGTGGATGTGGTATAGTGGTCGCATTTTCTATCACAAAATTTAGGTAAGAATTTTTATGTGGTTTTTGAAAAACATTTTTGCTTTGCGAAATTCTACGGTACTCTTAGGTAAGCAGCTTCTGGAAAATTGCTTATAGCCCATTAGATAGAGAAATTTATTAGCTTTTTGATGGTATAAATTTTGTTGTGTTCTTTTGCCGTCTAGTGGTTGATCTAATTTTTTTTTGGGGGGGAGGTGCTCTGGGACGCGTGTTCCGGGGTACACTGGGACAGGCTCAGTTCATTGTGTCCTAGGGTACCCTTGATTGCTTTACCCTAGAGAACTTTCAAGACTATGCTTCTTGTCTTATTTTGACTTCTTTCTTTCGTTTTTCTACTTTCGATAGGCCTTGTGTTATTAGGTAGCTACAACAATCCTAAAAAAAACTCCCACAAATAATATATTTCAAAATCCAGGCCAATCATATCCCCCTCAACACATAAAATAAATTCCACTGGTTTAAAATAAATTCCAACAATCATTAAAAAAATTACTTCAAATCTATAATCTATAATCTAAAAATTCATAGAAATCCTAAACTATTTCTACATTCCCTAAAAATTAACTCAATTTTTTTCATAAAACAAACTCCACTAATTCAAATGTCTTCAAATCAAAGACCTCAAATCTAAAACCTACTATCTAAATCTCAAATACTTCAAATCTAAACTCTATAATTTTTTTTCTTTATATCATACAAAATCATATATTATTTCTATATTCCATAAAACTATATTCAATCAGAAGCTGTATACATTCTGAATATTCAATTCAATTTAAATCTTACCTAATATATAAACTTAAAAGAACTTAAACTTAGTATATAAACAAAAACTCTATTTATTCCAGCCTTTCTGATTTTCCCACGAGTACGTTTTGTAGAAAGGTTTCTTAATGGAGCCCCCCTATAGACTGCTGGAATAGCAAGTGGCAAGCCTGGAAATGCTTGAATGACAAAGGATCTTTTTTTGCTATATTTGGAGCACTTTGTATCGCATGTCCACCCGTCTCCTGAGAATCCTGTCTTGATTCTGATGGACAATCATGAAAGTCACACCAGTTACGATGCAATTTTGTTGGCCAAAGAAAATGGAATAAGTTTACTTACATTCCCGCCGCACACATCATCCAGGTTGCAACCTCTCGACGTTTCGGTTTATGGAGCTTTAAAGACTTACTGGTCACAGGCAATGGAGAACTGGTTGAGACTTCACCCTGGTCGAGCAGTGACGGAATATGAGATCGGTGAATAACTGGAGGTTGCTTTTCCTAAGGCCTTCTCTCAGAGTAACATCACTAGCAGATTCTCAAAGCCTGGAATTTTCCCGCTGAATACTTGAGTGTGGCAAGAGTCTGGCTTTCTTCCTGCTTTGCGACGAGAAGATACTGCTGAGCCGGGAAATCAGTCTACCACTTTCGAAGAAAGTTTACCAGATCCGCAGGAGTTTCGGTTGAGCCAGAGTCCCAGTACTACGACCCATTCAACCTCGTTTGTTGTTCCAGAAGATATTATACCCCTGCCAAGAAGGGAAGGCTACAAACAGAAAGACAGGCCGGAAGCCTGGAGTATCCAAGATATTGACTTCTACACCGGTGAAAGACTCAATCCAAGCTGCAGAAAACAAAAGTAAGGCAAAAAAAGACAAGAAGGATCTCAAGAAAAGCAAGAAAGCGGCTCCTGTCAAAAAGCCGAAGACTCGGAAGAAAACTACCAAGAGAGTGCTGACGTTCAGTGACGGAAGCGGAGAGTAAGCAGGACCAGGGAATTTTGAGTGTGACGACAATTCTGACGACTCGTTTTGCTCTGAAGATTTTTGATTGACGGAAGAGGAGTCTGTGACTCCCAGTATCTGTTCCGGTGAATTTGTTCTAGTCGAGTACAAGGGGAAAAAGGGATAGAAAATCTACACTGGTGAAGTGCTTCAGGCCGAGCCAGACGGCTACACTGTCAATTTTTGAAACGAAACGTTCCAGCCAGGAGGTTTAAGTTTCCGAAAGAGCGCGATGATGTGTTTGTCGATAGTTAAGAAGTAGTGATGAAATTGCCAGTTCTAATGGTCTTGGTTGGAACTAATCGCATTACCAAGATGATCAGCTTTGATGCAGACCTGGCCAACTACTCTGTTGAATAATCTTTTTTTTAATAAGTCTATTGTATTTTACAGTTTTATACCACAAAATATACGAAGTTTTAATTGATTTATCAGGGTGTTCCAAAGTAACTTCCACCCTGACCCATAGTACCCACACAAGTGGTACTCTGGCACAAAACGGGACCCTCTGAAAAATAATTCTTGCTAATTTTACTGCGAGCAATAAAATCTGAGAAAAACCCCAGTAAAAGCCAAATGATTTTGCCACAGTCTGATGTTTGATGCAAGAAAATCGGACTTTAAATTTAGGAGATATTGAGCTTTAAGTTGAACTTGTCCCAGGGTTCCCGACTCTCCCCTAAATGCATGTAGTAATTTTTAGATCACTTTTGACTCTTAAAAAGAAAACTAGAGCGTCTGATTACCAATCCAATGAGCCCCCTCCGGTCGTGATTGGGTGATCACGGTCTCACGATTATTTGAATCTTAAAAAGAACACAAGAGCGTCTGATTACCAATCCAACGAGCCCCTCCGAAGTTTATATGACCATGCTTTCTATAAAAGCCTTGAATGTCCCCAGGGCATAATTTACAAACCTTACCCTGAGGGCTTGGGGTTTTGTAATCCTCAAAGACATAATTTACATACCGTTCTGACACGCTGAACAAAACAGCTATCTCAAAATTTTGATTGGAAGTGTTTGAGGAAATTATGGGCGTGAGGGGAGGGGGCATTTGCCCTTTGATCACTTTCTACTAATAAAAAAGGCAGTATTCACATTTTCCAATCATATGAGCCCTTTTTGAAGCTTCTCAATTCAATTCAATTAAATTTATTCGAATAAAAACATAACATAAACATCAATAACAATAAAGATCCTAGAAGAGACCTTGTTAAGGACCAAAGAAAGAAAAGAAAACTAAAATAACACTGAAAAAAAAGAAAAAAAAGATAGAAGAATAAAACATGGGTAAAAACACAAAAGTTTCGATAAAAACCATAAAAGTTTCGATAAAAACTATATATGCCCAAAGGGCATAATTTACGACCCTTCTCCTGAGGGCTATGGGGGGGGGGAGATTGTCATTGTCATAGACATAATTCCCATACCTTTCAACTACGTGGAACAAAATAGCCATACATAAATATTGATCGGAAATGTTTGGGGAATGATGGGGGTGGGAGGTTCTCCCTCCAAATATTTTTGACTATTAAAGAGGGCAATAGCCCTTTAACTTTCCAATCGAATGAGCCCTTTTTAAAATTTTTACAACAACACTTTCTATAAGACACTATATGCCCCCAGGGCAAAACTGACAACTTTAGCCCTGAGGGCTGTGGAGGGTTTTCATCCTCAAAGACCTAATTTCCAACACTTTCAACAACGTTCAACAAAATGGCTATCTCAAAACTTTGATTGGATATGTTTGGGGAAATGGAGGTTGTGAGAGAGGGCTTAGTTACCCAGTAATCAATTTTCTACTATTAAAAATGGCACTAGCCCTCTCAATTTCCAATCGAATGAGCCCTATTTGAAGTTTCTGCGACAACACTTTCTATAAAACACTATGTGCCCCCAGAGCAAAACGAACAACCTTTGTCCTGAGGGCTCTGGGAGGTTTGTCATTCTCAAATAGATAATTCCCAGTATTTGATCTACGTTGAACCAAATGGCTATCTCCAAACTTTGATTGGATGTGTTGGGGGAAAGGACGGGCGTAAGAGAGCCCTTTTTGAAGTTTCTACAACATCACTTTGTATAAAAACTTTCTTTTCACTTTCTTATATGCCCCCAGGGCCTAACTTACAACCCTTGTCCTAAGGGCTCTAGGGGAGGGGGGGGGGGGGTCATCCTTAAAGATATAATTTCCAGAACTTTGAACTACGTTGAAAAATGGATATCTCAAAATTTTGATTGTATGTAGTTGGGAAAATGGTGAGCGTGAGAGGGGGTTATTTGCCGTCCACTCATTTTCAACTATTAAAAAGGACACTAAACATTTTAATTTCCAATCAAATGAGTCCTTTTTAATGTTTCTACGACAACACTTTCTATTAAAAACCTTATAGGCCCCCAGGGCATAACTTACAATCCTTGCCCTGAGGAATGTGGGGGGGGGGAGTGGTTGTCATCCTCAAAGACCTAATTTCCAAAACTTTCAACTACGTTGAACAAAATAGTTATCTTAAAAATTTTGATTGGAAATGGGGAGTTATTTTTTGATTGGAGAGGGGGGTTAGTTATACTCCAATCCCTTTCGAAAATTAAAAAGGGCATTAGCCCTTTGAATTCCCAATTGAATTAGTCCTTTTTCAAGTTTCTACGACAAAGATTTCAATAAAAACCTTATAAGTCCCCAGGGCATAACTTACAACCCTTGTCCTGAGGACCTTAGGGGGTTGTCATCCTAAAAGACCTTATCTGCAGATATTTCAACAACGTTGAACAAAATGGCAACCTCAAAATTTTGAATGGATGTTTTTGGGGAAAAGGTGGGCATGAGAGGGGGGCTACTTGCCCTTCAATGACTTTTGACTATTAAACAGGGCACTAGCCCTTTGAATTTCCAATCGAATGAGCCTTTTTTCAAGTTTCTACGACACAGCTCTCAATAAAATCCTTATATACCCCGAGGGCATAAATTACAACATTAGCTGGGAGGGCTCTTGGGGGAGTGTCGTCCTCGAAAACCTAATTTCCAGAAGTTTCAACTACGCTGAACTAAACAGCTATCTATCAATTATGATTGGATATATTTGGGGAAATGGTGGGCGTGAGAGGGGGGTTAGTTACCTTACAATCACTTTGGACTAATAAATGGGGCACAAGCAATCTCAATTTCCAATTGAATGAGCCCCTTTCGAAGTTTTTATGACAACGCTATCTATAAAAACCTTATATGTCCACTGGGCACAACTTACATCCTTTGCTCTGGGGGCTCTAGGGGTTTGTCATCCTAAAATACATAATTTATAGATTTTTCAAGTAATTTAAACAAAATGGCTATCTCTAAACTTTGATTGAATGTGTTTGGGGAACTGGTGGGCGTGAGAGGGGGGTTAGTTTCTTCATTCACTTTCGGCTACTAAAAACGGCACTAGCCCTTTCAATTTCCAATAAAAAAAGCCCTTTTTGAAGTTTCTAGGACAAAAATTTCTTAAGGACCTTATATACCCTCAGGGCATAACTTACAACCCTTGCCCTGAGGGCTCTAAGGGGGTTATCATCCTAAAACACCTAATTTCCAGATCTTTCAACTACGTTGAACAAAATAGATATCTCAAAATTTTGATTGAATGTGTTTGGGGAAATAGTGGGCGTGAGAGAGGGTTAATTGCCCTCCGATCATTTTCAACTATTAAAAAGGGCACTAGCCACTTCAATTTCCAGTCAAAAGAGTCCTTTTTGAAGTTTCTACAACATCGTTTTACATGAAAACCTTATATGCCTCAAGGGCATAACTGACAACCCTCGCCCCGAGGGCTGTGGGGGGGGGGAAGGAGTTGTAATCCTCAAAGACTTAATTTTCAAACCTTTCAACTTCTTTAAAAAAATGGCAATTTCAAAATCGTGAAAGGAGGGTTAGTTGCCATCCGATCATTTTCAACTATTAAGAAGAGCACTAGCCCTTTGAATTTCCAATCGAATGAGCACTTTTTGAAGTTTCTACGACAAAGCTTTCAATAAAAACCTTATATGCCCCAAGGGCATAACTTATAAGCCCTTGCCCTGAAGAGTGTGGGGGGGGGGAGTGTCCTGTTCAAAGATATAATTTCAAGAATTTTCAACTGCTCTTAACAAAATGGCTATCTCAAAAGTTTGATTGGATTTGTTTGGGGAAATGATGGACATGGAAGGGGTGTTAGTTGCCTTCCAATAAATTTCGACTATTAAAAACGGTACTATCCATTTCAATTTTCAATCGAATGAGCCCTTTTTGAAGTTTCTACGACAAAGCTTTCTATAAAAACCTTGTGTGCCCCCAGCGCACAACTTACAACCCTTGCCCTGAGGGCTGTGGGGGAATGTTGTCATCCTCTAAGACCTAGTTTCCAGAACACACAAATACGTTGAACAAAATGGTTATCTCAAAATTTTGATTGGATGTGTTCGGGGAAAAGGTGGGTGTCAGAAGGTGGTTAGTTGCCCTTCAATCACTTTCGACTACTAAAAAGGGCACTAGCCCTTTGAATTTCCAATCGAATGAGTTATTTTTTAAGTTTCTACGACAAAGATTTCTATAGTAACCTTACATACCCTCAGGGCATAACTTACAACCCTGAGAACTCTGGGGGGATGTCCTCCTCAAAAACATCATTTCAATCTGGAAATCAACTACGTTTAGCAAAAAGGCTATCTAAAAATTTTGATTGGATGTGTTTGGGGAAATGATGGGTGTGGAAGGGGTGCTTGCTGCCTTCCAATATATGTCGAATATTAAAAAGGGCACAAGCCACTCCAATTTCCAATCGAATGAACACTTTTCGAAGTTTCTACGACAAATCCTTCGATACAAAGTGCCCTGGTCTAAAACCAAAAGAAAAATAATAAATAATACATTGTGCCAACATCGTTCTTTACTTAGGCAGCACTATTGCGCTGGCTAAGGGATGCATCTCGAGAAAACTGCGTTGGATTGGGACTTGAAACGTTCATTGAATTTTTATATATATGCATCCAAATTGTCTGTTTCCTTGTCGGATATTTAAATGTACTGAATATATATCCTCCCTTTGTCTCCTAGCCATATAAGCAATAATGCATATTTTATTTTTTCAGATTTTTGACTGAGAGGGCCTTGGAACATAATATTGGCATGTGTTGTGAATCTTGACCATGCCATTGTAGGACACTAATTTAAAAAAAAATTCCGAAAAATAAGTTTTTCTATAGCCCATTATAAACATAAGCTCAGCAGTTACAAATACCTGTTAAAATTCAAACTGTAAACGACCAGTAATTACTATCAAAGAATAAATGAAACTCAAAACGAACAAAAACTAAATAAACAGTCATAGCAAAACACATACAACAAGTAATAATATAAATGAATAGAAAAATCAAGCCTAAAACGAAAAAAATATATATTTCTATTGAAGTATAAATGAAACTTAAAACGAACAGAAATTAAATAAACAATCAAAGCAAACCTACATACAATAGACATTAATATAAATGAATAAACAAATCTTAAAACGAAAGAAACTTAAATTGAATATGCAAATCAAGCTTGAAACGAACCAAAATCCCTACAAACAAGAGTTTGGGTATCGCCTCCTTCTCTCACTGTAAGAGTCTAAAACCTACTGCGTCATTAGCACTTTACTAAAAACCGATTTTATTAAAAACATCTTTTTGTACTAAATATTGAAAATAAACATTAAAATTATAGTAAAATTTTGAACTGATGAGCTTTCAGCAATTAATATCATATGCACCAAATATTCAGTTTAATTTATTAGTTCTTTCTAAAGTTGTTCAAGACGAATATAGTTTCACTACAAAAAAGAGTTTGGATACTGTCCCCTTCATTAACTGTAAATAAAAAACAAAAGCCTACTGCGTCATTGGCGCTTAACTGAAAACAAATTATACCAAAAGCCTAATTTCAACTTCAATTAGTAATCTACTCCTATTGTGTCATTGGCGCTTCACTAAAAATAACTTATATTAAAAATGTTTTCTTTCCCAGTTCTTAGACCATTGAAAATAGAAATAGAATTACAGTGAAATGAATTCTTGAACTGATGGATCCTTCAACAATTAATATAATTATAGATCAGATATTTAAGTTGATGTTGTCTATACTTCCCAAGACTGTTCAAGACACATATAGTTTTCAGTAAAGTGCCAATGACGCACTAGGTTTTAGACTTTTACAGTGAGAGAAGGAGGCGATATCCAAACTCTGATTTGTACTGATTTTTGTTTGTTTCAAGCATTATTTGCATATTCAATTTAAGTTTCACTCGTTTAAAGATTTATTTATTCATTTACATTAATATATATTGTATGCTGGTTTGCATTGATTGTTTATTTAATTTCTGTTCGTTTTAAGTTTCATTTATACATCAATAGCAAAATAAATGTTTTCATTTTAAGCTTGATTTCCATATTTAATTTAAGCATTACTCGCTTTAAGATCTATTTATTCATTTATATTATTACTTGTGGTGTGTTTTTTGCTTTGATTGTTTTTTTTAACTTCTGTTTGTTTTGGGTTTCATTTATTCTTTAATAGTAATTTCTGGTCGTTTAGAGTTTGAATTTAACAGGTATTTGAATCTGCTGAGCTTAAGTTTAAAATGGACATTTTTTTTTCTTTGAAAAACTTGTTTTTCAGAAATTTTGTTTTAATTAATTTTTGTTCGTTTTTGATTGCAAAAACTTTCAAGTCTTAAAGATTTCCTTATTTCAAAATATAAATTTTTTTACAAAATCAAATGTTCACCAAAGTGTCAAAACTGGTATCAAAGTAACAATATCATTGTGAAAAAATGGACTTGTGTCAACCTCGGAGTTTTTATTATCTAATGTTTGAACTATTTTGAACAAAATGGCTATCTAAAACTTCTTATCGGATGGGTCTGGGAAAAAACGGCCTGGGTGGGGGCTAATTGCCCATAGATCTCTTTTGACTCTTTAAAAGTGAACTAGAACTTTCTATTTTCAACCAAATGAAACCCCTGGGGGTTGTATTGACCCCGGAGTTTTAATATCTGATGTTTGACCTATTTTTAAGAAAATGGTCACCTCAAATTTTTATCTGATGGGTTTATACATCCGATATACCCAAAGACGTGGAGGGCGGGAGGGGCTAGTTGCCCTCCAATCTTTTTTTACTCTGAAAAAATGAACTGGAACTTTTAAGTTCCATTCAAATGAGCCCTCTCTGAAGTTTATACAAGCATTCCTTTCATAAGAACAATATGCAGCCCCAGCACATAGCTTACAATGCCTGCCCCCAGGCCCTGGGGGGTTGTATCGACACCGGAGTTTTTGTTATCTGACCTTTGAACTATTTTGAAGAAAACGGCTATCTCAAAATTTGTATCGGAATGGTTTCGAGAAAAAAGGGCGTGGGGGGGTAGGGAACCTTCGATCTCTTTTGACTCTTAAAAATTGAACTAGAACTTTCAATTTCCGTTCATATCTGTCCTCTCTGAAGATTGTACGAGCATCCCTTCCATAAGAACCATATATGCCCCCAGGCCATAGCTTGAAACACCTGCCCCCGGGCCCTGGGTGGTTGTGTCGACACCGGAGTTTCTTTTATCTGACCTTTGAAGTATTTCTTCCAAAATGGCAATCTCAAAATTTTTATCAGATGCATTTGGGGGAAGAGGGGTGTAGGGGGAGATAGTTGCCCTCTGATCTCTTTCGAATCTTAAAAACTGAACTAGAACTTTCCATTTGCAATCAAATGAGCCTTCTCTGAAGTTTATAAGAGTATCCCTTCCACACCGGCTATATATACCCCCAGGCATAACTTATAATGCCTACCCCGAGCCCTGAAGGATTGTGTCGACCACAGAGTTTTCGTTATATGATCGTTGAACCATTTTGAAAACAATGGGTCTCTCAAAGTTCTTATCGGATGGGTTTGAGGAAAATTGGATGTGGAGAGGGGGGGCTAGTTGCCCTCTGATCCCTTTTGACTCTTAAAAACTGAACGAGACATTCAATTTCCCTTCATATGAGCCCTCTCCGATATTTATACGAGCATACCTTCCAAAAAAAACCATATATGCCCCAAGAGCAGTACTTACAACGCCTGCCCCGGGCCCTGAGGGGTTGCATCGACACAGGAGTTTTTCTTATCTGACCTTTGAACTATTTTCAACGAAATGGCCATAGGTAAAGGAGTTTTTGTTATGTAATCTTTGAACAATTTTTAGGAAAATGGCTACCCCAAATTTTTGATCAGATGTATTTGGGGGAAAAGGGCATGGGAGTGGGGGGGGGCTAGTTGCCCTGTGATCACTTTTGACTCTTAAAAAGAGCACTAAAGCTCTCGATATCAGCCCTCTCTGAAGTTTTACGACAATCCTTTCAATAAGAACCATATAAGCCCCCAGGGGATAACTTGCAACACCTGCCCCGGGTTGGGTGGTAGTAGATTGCTAAGTACTATTTCTGGGACTCCTATGTACCAAACAGGTTTTTTCTGGTAGGTAAACAGGTCATCACACTCTTTCAAGGAATATACATGTTTTTTTTTATTATGACATCGATTTTTTGTGTGTCAGTCGATTAGAGAAAGTTCCGTGGTCATTCATCTGTAAGTTGATTAGTAGGTTTTTTTTTTTAAACTTGGCTAATAGGTTTTTAAACCTATTACTACGAACGCTACATGCATTCCATTTTTGGAACTAGGAGCGAGATTGTGTGATGCTATAAGACTGGTTTCGCTTCATGGGTTCATTAATAGAAGGACTAATGTTTATGAAAAGGGTAATTACTTCTTTAGTTTACGAGATTTGCGAATTTTTTGCGAAAAGATATTTGCGTAAACGCTTACAAGGGACATTGCTAGAAAGTATTCAATAGCTTAATTGAAAAGTAACGATAGAATGACATTGTGACTTGACCTAGCTTTACCTCGCCGATGTGGTCTGTATAATACGTAAGTAACGTTTGAAAAATATTGTCAATTTAAAAAGAAATGGCTGAAAAGTGTTATGAGGGGGGTGGGTTGCATAGAGGGGTGAGTTGCACGAGGGTTCAGTTAAAG